>JAVQJL010104226.1:0-16147 GCA_036024295.1 Nannoperca obscura
CCCCCCCCCCCCCCCCCCCCCCCCCCCTACGTGACTGACAGCCAAACAAAAAAAACCCAGCCTGCAGTTTTATTCTAATTGAAAACGCAGGATCTGGCTTGCAAACGTGCGTAAAAGCCTTTCCATACATCTTAGCACGTCAACGTGTTGTTAAAAACTAATAAAACCATTCCCTAAACATATATCACAAATACACTTAAATTAGATGCACCACCTTGCTTTGCAGCTTTTTTATTTTGTGGGAGACTAACGATTATTTAATTAGAAAAGTATCCACTTCATTTCCAAAGTAAAAAAGGTCATTGGAAGATGAGCATTCTTGATTGTTATGGTTGGTCTATGTAAATGAAGGCCGCCCAAACCCCAACACGACCCATCTAGTTTTCCTCTCACTGGATCTCGTTTGCTTAGGTGCGTGAAACATGCCTAAAGGGTTAGAAATTTTACGGTTTGTTCAAAAACAGTAAAAACAGCACCCCAAACGTAAATCAAAATGACGCCACGCCACTTTCACGTCTTACTGTCGAACAATACCTGTACTGTAAGTGAAATGTTACCCACACAATTAACAAAATAAGAAGGCCATGGGAAGATGAGCTTCTCTGGATTTTTAGGTTGGCTCTCTGTAAATAAATAGCCCCAAACACAACCGCCCCCACTTTGACCCACCAAGTTCCCCTCTAATCAAAACAGCAGGACAAACTGAAACAACTGTTGTGCGTGTTTGTTTGTTGTCTCTCCGGGAACATTGTGTGATCAGTGGAGATGCGTGTTTACAGTAGAGACAGGTCAGCTTCAGGGCAAAGGGACAACAAATGGTGGGATCTGCTTTCAGTGTAGAGGCACACATTTTTTGCAGGCTCCAACCGTACAGTATATTTATAGTATATACTGTTTGGGGTATAATTTTGGAGCATTTTCAAGACGATGTGACTAAATCCTTGCAGGATGCGGATCCAGCACATAAGTAGTACATCATATTCTCACTTGATTGTACTCTGTGGTCATTTTTTGGCTGCATTCCCTGAATAAAGTCCCCCAGAGGGACTATAATATAAACATTTAATGCAATACAATAACAAACGATTAACTTAAGTTGTAGAGTAAATACCCTTCTGACAATGGCTCAGAAAAAAATGTAATATTATAACCTTCACAGGGTTCTTGTTTTGTTTGGTCCCCCCCCCCCCCCCTTTCTCATAACCCCTTACCTTACCACGCACCCACACCCTGTATTGTGTCCTCCTTCCACTGAACTTATTTCACTTTCTAACCTGAGCGTGTCAGCAGCTGCAGTGTTTCGGTTGAAAGTACCTGAACTGGAGCTACTGGTGGGTTTCTGCTTGGTGTTCTGACGGGATTCCTTCATCCAGGGGAAGATCTGTTTGCTGCGACCAGTGGACGTCGGGGAGCCGTTCTTGGCACTGGACTGGCTGGACCCGTTGCTTGTGTTTTGGCTGATAGCACCGGGGGATTGTGAGGGAGGGGGTGGGCCTGACAGCGGCACCTGCGGTTGATTGCTTTCGGGATGAACCTTAGACTGCGCCGCCTGAATGACTGCGGTCCTGTCGCAGCTCTCCGCCATCTCCCCCGGCTTCTGCAGCGCCCCAGAGCCGTCAGGAGTCTGCAGGGAGCAGGCAGGTCGATGGTACTCACTTTCCACATGAGAGGCCCGGGGATATTGGACCTGATTGGCATCATAACTGAAGCCATTTGCGCTTTGATATGGGTAGCCACTGTAAATTGCGGAGCTGTCGTAGTAGGTTGCCTTTTGCATCTCGCCGTTTCCCAATATTTATTTCAGAAACTGACAGGGTCTTGACACCCTTGTAGAATAACATTGGCACCCCGTGGTCACGTGACGCCTCTCCGCCAATGGCCTCCTCGGGTGAACCTAGGGTTACAAGAAGCACTGTGAGGAGAAGAAATGGTGGCGATCCATCTTACTTTTCAATACAGGCCTGACACTAGAGACTATGGAAGCAAGATAGGGCCAACAGTTCTGTAGACTATTACCGTTTACCTTATGGCTTACACAGGGCACAAAGGCACGCACTAACCTTGTATTACCATCTGTGCCAAACCACATAAAAACAAATATCTTTTCAAAAGCATTTCAAATTCCAATATCAATTTTAGGACGTAACAAGGAAGAGCATGCCATTTTAAACCTCTGAGCCTATTAACAATGAAACCGAATGTGGAGTTACAAGTTCACAGAAAATGCTGCAGGTTAAAATGGGTGCAGTAGGAAAAGCTTGTTAGCGGGTTACCACAAAGGAAAACATGAATTTCGTTCTATTGTTATTCTACCAACACGGCTGTCAGCAGTATATCCAATTTCTAGCAACTGAAAATATTCCTTATGTAGCTCAAACATTTAATTCATTTCGTTGTTTTCACAGTTAGTAAGAAAAAAAAACTCTTCCTTGAGTAACAGGATAGACGTCAAGGCGCTGTGCTTCCCCGGCCACCTGGCGCAAAGCATAAACAACCGCATTCTCTTCTTTTTCTTTTCTCTTCTGCAAGACAAATGGAAGGGCCACGAGGAAACCTGAAAAACCGGGCGGGCGTCCGCATCTCCATGGCCACGGTGTGAACGTTTCCTTGCATGCCCATAATAATGGCTGCTGTGGGTGCTGTCTGCGCGGCGGCCCGTCGCGGTGATAGATGAGGGTCAGTGGGCCGGGACGGCCTGCTCGGAATGAGCGGCCCGGTGAGCAGCCCAGCCCGGTGCTCACGCGCACAGAAACCAAGGATGGCACCGCTAGAGCCTGCTGTTATAATAATAATTCACGCAGGTAACCATGGGGATGAGCCTAACTGATTATTGGGACAAGGGTCATTTAGGGGAAATATTTTATAATGTGACATTCGGCTATCAGCGAAATTTAATGTGGACTCCGTGTTACAAGCATTGCCGTTATAAAATGGCAATGTGCAACGCATAATAATAATATGAAAAAAAATGTATGCATTACTTTTAAATAAAAGTTAATCACTTTCAATACAAATACAATTTAAACTAGCTTTATTCATTTACTATTTGGTGTTGAAATCATGCAGTCCTTTTGTCTGCACTCTTTAACCAATGCAGTCGCCCCAATCACAGGAGCAGATCATTTGGAGACTAAACAAAAACTTAATAAAATCTAAATTAGGTGACTCCAACCCTAACTTCACATTTTAACTCCTGAAACTAATAGTCCCTGGTGTTGTCTGACAGAAAATGTGACCCCATTAATAACGATGTTAATATTATAGGCTGCAATTAAACGTATTACTTGTTTATTTCACAATCCATAGATTAAGTCTAATCCCGGGGCAGAAAAATAACTAGGATGCATTTTTTCATCAAATTGGCGCAAAGAAAGGAAGGGGAAATAAACGAGCAACTCTGGGTTTGTGCAGCCGTGCATAACAAGAAGCAAATCAGTATAAAATGAGCCCCGAGCTTGCCCTCAATGCGGCTGAAACCGCAGAGTGAAAGAAGGTGTCTTCACTATATCTGCACTCACGATGACCTGGAAAAGATATCAGAAAGCTTTGTGGTGGATATCTCCAGGCGAGCCATTGCGATAGTCATAAATGGCAGAGAAAGAGAGACAAATGACAAGAGTTGAGCTTCTCTACGAGCCGCCTGCTCCGCGTTAGAGAAATCTGGCTGCCTGACTGTGTGTGTGTGTGTGTGTGTGTGTGTGTGTGTGTGTGAACTCTTCCTGAACCGAGATCTAAGTCATACGGTGATAAATCACCGCGCGACACACAAACTCCGCCATTTACAACCGAGGGAGCCTATTTCTGGCCTGCTTACCTTCTCCTCTGACGACGAATGCAGAGCACCCGGCGATGTTTTCTCATTCAGCGACGAAATCGATCAAAGCAGTAATCCAGAGAAAAAGTTTAAAGGCAGGGCTGGCCGGGTGGAACAGCAGCAGCAGAATGCGCCCTGCCATACACCGGGCATTAGCAGCCACAACAACCAGAAAAAAAAAGGGAAGAGCCGAGAGAAACCCCTTTCCTTTCTTGCTTTTTACCTCCCCCCCCCCCCCTACTCGACGTGGATGGGTAAACCGAGATTACGAAAGCAGACGTGAGCCGTCGGGTCAGCGAGATAAGAGCTATCTGGACCCAAGATTGAATTTAGCGTCATGCTATAGAGCAGTGGCCAGGGCTTCATAGCAATATTAAACTCAGCCAAGGCTATGCTGGACTATGTGATCCTTCACCAGTACCATGCAGACACCAGTGAACTGCCCCGAACCAGAGCGTCACCATAGACAAAAAAAAATTATGCAAATAAGTAGCGCCTTGGAAAGCCAGTTCAAATCAAGTGGCTGCCTCTCCTCCTCCTCCCCCAACCAAATGAGGCAGAGTGTCTAGAAAAAAATAAGACATCGTTACAAATGGCATAGAAGTCCATCCTTAAAGTGTTTTGAATCTTTTTTTTTTGTTTGTATTTACTCCACGTCCCGCAGTGGAATTATGAGCCCAGCGGACGAGATGCTGGAGAGAGGGGCGGAATACAAAGGAATAATCAGCCGCTGACCATGCTGCATTTCCATTTCCACGGGACATAAAGGGCTTCTATCTGCGGCTTAATCATTAACTCGCTTTTTCCTCAATCTTTTTGGCACAAGGACGCGCAATTCGTTTTCATTTTAGCACCAGGTATTCCACTGCCTGCACAGGCTTCTTGTGGGTAGAATACAACACAATATCAATATTTGTTTTAAGATTAGGGAAGCACAGCAACTTCAGATCAAAGCCGAGTTCGATGTATATCCAGGGAAACCCCACCAGGAGCAAGGGGGGGGGGGGAGTGAAAAATGGGAAGAAGTTTCATCTCCAAAAGGCAAAGCGGAGGACATGCGGAGAGGAGCAGGCGAGAGGAGAGCCGGCAGCAGGGGAATCCCTCTGCATGGTAATGCTGTCTTTGTAGCCACAAGAAAGACTGAGGGGAAAAAATAGATTTATGTCCTCTCAGCTTCCCCGGGCTGTAAACACGTCCAGAGCTGCAGCTTCTCTGCTGGCTTCAGGCTCTGGGACAAAATGCAATGACACAATTATAAAGATAGAAGACACGGACGGCGTGGGAGGGTGAGTGGGACAAAAATTCACGCGTGAGGATTTTATTTTTTAGCCAGCTCGGCGTTTTTTTTCTTCTCCCCTTTACAACCCAGAGGAGTCACATCGTATAATTATTTACTTCTTTGTTTTGTGCTAAAATGCTGATTCGTCTCTCTCTTTAATTTGGCCCTGAGCGGAGGGTTAAATGTCAGTGAGGTGGTGGTCGTGCGGCTGCCGCGCATAATAAGGCGTAAAACAACGTGGGAGAAAAAAAGAATCTGAAATGTTGATGAAAGAAAATGAAAAACCAAAAAAAAACATTTTTTTTAAACTTCAGCGCAGTAAACTAGCAGCTGGTTTTCACAGAAAGGAGTTTTGGAAAGGAGTAAGGCACCGCTCCAAATGCTGCGAATCCCCTCGTCACTTTTATAGTGACAAATTACACCACAAAGACAAGTGGAGGAGAAGGAATTATTGCTCTCCGGCTGGTCATATTGCTGCTACACGGAAATGTACAAGCCATAAGCTGCTTCTTTATCCCTGCGAGTGGTTTGGTGGGCGTGTGTGGTACTTATTAGAAATTGAATAAGGATATCACCATCAAGCATTCATAACAAAAATCAATAAAGATATATGGACTTACCGAAGGCAGTTCAAGGTGTCTCGGAGACCGTGCGATGGCCTGGATTTACTTGGCTGGGTTTCTGCAATGAGGAATAAATATTTGGAATTTCTCAGAGAATACAACCTTTTAACGTCTTCTGTAAAATATATTAATGTGATTTTTATTTTCGAATAAAAGCTCCCTGTGTGGTTAGAACATCTGATTATGAATAATAGCCTAAGTCAGTTGTCGCCATGCGTAATTGTTTTGGCCTCCTTGTTTTAAAATCGCACAAAAAGAAACATCTTATAAACAGGCGAACCTAAATCTAATACAGTTCGATGTAAGCATTTTCAAGATAATTATTTGGGTCAAATGTTTAGATTTAACAGCAGGCTCCGAGTCTCTGTGTTGAAGGATTCATATCTTTACAGGCTCGAGGAGCCATAAAAATCTAGATTATCTTGAATCCTTTTCAACAAAATATCAACCAAAATATATTAATTCACAGGAAACACAAGATCCTCAGAAACTAATAAATAAGCTGCATAACTAAAAGCCAAAAAACGCAAAGACTCTTCTCGGACTAAAACAACACCGCAACCAAATACTGCTGCCTATGAGCGTAATATCACCAATAAACATAAAATCGGGTCTATGCAAATAACGCGTTTGTTGTTTCCCTGCTGGTCGGTAAGCATTTTCTCCACGAACGGATCGAATAGTCATTAGCTCTCGCGCACCATCTTCCCCAGGTCCCCGCGCCCATAAATCAAGCAGCAGCGCCGTGACCTCCGCGCGGCCGCGTGGTCCTGGATGGCACTCCGTCTTCCATTATATCCTCGTTTCCCCGGCGGAGCGACGCAGCCCCACCGCTTTCCCCCACGTTTTTATGGAGCTCATCTTGATCCATCATTTACGCACAGCAACATCAAAAGAACCCACGTAAAGACACGAGATGTTTTGTTTTATAGGACCGGTTGCACCTTGGAGCGGCCGCGCGCTCTGTTTGGGTTTTTTTTTCCTGGAAGCCGACATTTAAATGGCCGCTTTATTTACAAACGACACGTACAGGCCTATTTATCTGAATGGCCGCTCGTGGTATTAAAGACGTATTTAAAACAGACATTTCATTCTTTGCTGCTCTACTTCTGGTTTCTGTTTACACTGAGACTCCTAATAGCTTCAATATAATGTTTAGTTAAGGGAGCATGAGATGAAACAATGCCTGATATTCCAATGGCCCAGATGAATCCTTAAATGGCCACCTATACATGTTGTGTGTAAATTCTGTAGGCCTATTAATGTTTCGCTTGATTAGATTTGATGAATCTGAGATATTAACAGATGAATATCGATACATTCGTGGTACCTGTCTGTTTTCTCGCCCTGCACAAAAAACCCTGGACCCTATTTTTTTTTTCACTGACCTCTGCCTCGCGCAGCAATAACTCACGACAGTAATGAACAATCGGCGGAAATACCTCAAAATAAAACCCATCCTCCCAGAGCTGGGGCTCGGACTCTGTCCGCGTGGAAAAACATATCCGTCCGTGACAGCGGCGTGATACATCCACAAACCCGGGATCCTCTCTCTCTCTCTCTCTTTCAGTCTGCCTCTCTTTGCTTTTTCTCCCCTCGATAAACAAAACTACAAAGCCCGGACTCCCCTCACGGAAAGTGGGGGTAACCCGCATATAATCAGCATCATATGGCCAGACCGGGGCTCCGGTTTTCTTCCCCGTGCCATAACATCGCGCAGTATTATGCGCCCCGCTCACGTGACGCAACGTCAACTTAAATCCCTTTTATTTGAGCCCGTGAATCATTAATGGAGGCAGTCATTGCCCCTGAGGAGAAACGGATCAGTTTGGAGGGAGAGAGAGAGAGAGGGGTATGTGACACTGCAATGTATCTGGCAGAGGAGCAGGTCTCTCGCAGAGAAGCAGCTTTTCCACGTGTCGTCCATTCAGAGGGAAAGACTGTTCTGTCACTTTTAAAGTGCCATATATTTGGCTGCCTGTTAGCGGCTGAAAGAGCTAATCCCGCTGTATTACGCCGAGTCTCAAGTGCAGCCAGGGCTGTGAGCCAGGCTACAACCAGAATGTTTTGCACTGCAGCGTGATAATTCGCACTATGTGAGATGGAGAGGGTTTAACCTACAAAACACCATTTAAGGGCGGCTTAATGATTACTCATCACTCCAGCAAACCTCTTCTGCTTTCTCTTTACAACAACACAGCCGGGGCTGTAGAGAGCTTTACTCAGTATCGCCCCCCCTGTCCTCAGTCCCACCGCTTGGTTGTAGCACCACTTAGTCAAACTATGGTTCTCCATCAGCAAAAGCCTGCATGCTGTTGGCCAAACTGGGGAGGGAGAAAAGAAAAATCACACATTTACCTGTCCTACCTAAGGAGGGCGTGCGTCCTGGTGGTCGCGAGGGGTGCTTGTCAGTCAGCAGTGAGCGGAAAGTGGAGGTGAGGTAACCAAAGAGTGGCTGCTCGACCCCGCTGATCACTACATGGACCCCCATTCGACCTACACGCGCTTACGCGTTTCCTATGACCAGCTGAGGGAAATTATAGGTTTGTGCGAAGGAAGAGTTTTGGAGCTATTGGAGAGAGGTTGGGGAAGGGGGGGGGGGGGGGGTGGCAAAAGTGCGGGCTACAACCATAATCCTGCTACAGTTTACCAAAATCACCATAAAATAAACTATAGTTCCGATCTAAAGAACGCGTCTTGCGTGCGCCCTGGAAGATACCGGACTTCTGCCGCTCCAGGTATTGCCAAAAGTCTTAGCCCGGAAGAGCTTCTCTCCTCTGGGCACCGTTTGGCGCTTGTTTTCCGTCAACACCAAAGCAGCGGGCGTGGAAAAATCCCACCACAACTATTAATCATTCGGGGCGGACATAGACAGCATCCCACTCCCACACCAGCCTTTGTCTTCTCAAACTACAACTTGAGCGGTAAACTTTTAAAGACAGGAACAGAAGCAGACCAGCTCTTATTAATTCACCTTCAGCGCTTCTAAAACTGAAAGAGGAGGAATATTAATGACCAGGGTTTGAAATTAAGTTTTACGCCCAGGTTTTAGACGTGTGATTATGACAAGGAGAGAATTTCTCTTTTGTTAAGCAGATTGTTTGCGTCTGTAATGCGTTATTTTGTTCTCTCTTTGTTCTTCTAAAATTACAGATGTGGAGCTGTCACCAGGATTACACGGCCTGACGTGACCGTGCACTAGAAGCTAATTCCACGGCGACTTTCACCACCGCACCTGAACTCTTCCCTGACCCGGGCAGAGACACGCAGAGTCGAGTGGGAAGTTATTTTGGGTTCAAAAACAAGGAGAAGATTGAAACCAAAGGCCGTCAAGCTGGTAGCTTACTTTTTTTCCCTCTTCCCTTTTTGTTGCACTTTTTCCAAACTTGCACCCTTTGCTCAAAAGTAGCAGTTGATTGATTGTGTTTTAAATCAGCAAACAGCGTCAGCATAAAACAAATGTTTCCGCGTTATTTACACAAATCAAGGCTCCTTATCACTATCAACGAAGAGGAGTTGGAGGCGCAGAGCTCTGGATGTTGGCCAGGCGGCGGTCCATATCTTCCCACAATGTTGACACTCGCAGCTCTTAACAGCCAGGCTTGGGTTTCCGATGCTCTCAGCCGAAGATAACTCTTCTTTCTGCGAGGTTTACACCGACCAACATCAAGGCTAATGCGAAATTCAACGCCTTAAGCTGACTTGGAGCCAACTCTCGCGGAGGCAGACGGACTAGGACAGCGTAACTGTTTGCGTAAAGGTGGTTGTAATAAAGCTATTTGAATTTTCATGTTGAATATATTGGCTCTTTATTATGACTGAAAATATATTCCCAGATCACATTTAATAGGCTTTTGTGCCATTGCTGTCAGTTACATTTTGGAGGTAAGTGCAAATAGCAGCAACAATAAAAAAACTAAAACTACTACTAATAATAATAATACTAATGATTAGCCTATTATAACAATAAAAGCGATTTTTTAAATTATTATAAACAGTGTCACTTACCCATGAGACTTTGTTAATGTTTAACCTGTGTCTGAACTGACTTGTGTTCACTCTCATTGAAAGGCTCTTTCAAGCAGCAGAACGGCCTCTTAGCATTGTTACTGTTGTTTAAATACACTAATCGTGTGTATTCTGCTCTTGTATATTCATTGAAATGAATATATTAAGATAAATAACAAATAGAAAACGTTCCACTGTCAAAATCCACACAGAAAGCAACTACATCTTGTTGTTTCTTTGAAGGAATGTAGTATTTCTGAAGAATACACTTTGCAAACATAAATGCAGACTGTTGCTTCTGTTTTTGCTGCTGCAGTGATTTTATTCTATCCCCCAGAAAAGGTTCAGCTATGCCCATACTACATTTGTACCTCTGCTATTTGCAAAATTATTTAGTCTCATAAAACATTTGTTGTCACAGAGAAGGTTGAATTCCACCATCCTAATTTGTTGTGATTGAATATTTGAGAAGTTTTTGTACACCTGTCCAGTATGATTCAAGGCAAATATGTTTTATAAATAACGTTTAAGCACAAAATACATTAACATATTATGTAAAACATGTTTTTTTTTCTTCTAGGAAATAGTTTTGCAGTCAAATTGAGAAATAGGATTATTTGAGTTGAATAATAAGCAAGTTGTGATATTAGCCAGCTCAGAAACTCTACAGCAATGTATAGCTGGAAATGAACAGATCATATAACACGAAGATCATGAAACAGGATCTACTTCCGGGATATTTTATACATTTCTTTAAAGATCTTCACGAAATAAAAGAGGGGAAAAAACAGCCAAATCTACTCACAGGTCGTGACAGTCTGTGTCCAGCCGACAGAGTTTTGTCAGGGGAGAAGAGATCTGACTCGCACCCTGCAGAGGATCACTTCAAATGAAAATAAGGCAGATTTTCACATCTATTTCTGACCCCGGGGCATTCATTATTCAACAAGTCACGTGAACGGGCGAATTAAAATTTCAGTACATTGGAAGTGACCTCTATTCGCGAATCAAATGACTTGAAATGTTTTAATTGAACTAGTTGGACTTCTTGGAGTCTGCGCAAAACCGGTGCCAGTCAGCCTCAACGCCATCTTCTGCACAGCTGCCATGTCTGCAGGAAAGCGCTGCACAGAGGGGCTGAAGAGAAGCTGCAGCATAACATTTCTGCAGGATTATTTTGATTACGCAGACAAAAAAAAAAATCATAAATGTGAAAGATGCAACTAAAATGTATATACAATTATATAAAGAGTCAACAAACATACTGTTTGAGCAAATTCTGTGGCTTTTACTGAGGGAATGTTGGCGAATGTTAGTTTTATCTCATTTTTGATGAAATGCATTGCAATCCCATTCATTATGCTATTATTGTCATAAATGTTGAGCAGAACCATCAGCGCCACAACACATTGCAAACCACACTGAATTGCATGCGCAATGCCAGCACGTTTGAGCTCACATCTACACGGCCTGGCAGGGATGTGTTGGTGATGAATTGCAGGAGAGCTGTCTCTGAGAATGATTTTGGGATAATTCGTGGCTCAGATTCACACACAGCCAAATCACAGTTTTTGTTTCCGCGCTGTCTCTGGGTAAATCTTAAACGAGAAGAAAAAAGCTCGCGGAGGTCTCAACACTGATGTATGGTCTGAACACTGTGTGTGTGTCGAAAGGTCAGGGGTCAGAAGAAGTGCTCTGAGCCGGTGATTGGCCAAAGCCGGCCGTGTCCCCTGGTTGAACTCGCTATTGTTTGGATGTAGCAGGTAGTGACCAACGCTCACACTCTGGTGCACTAAGGTTGGCTGAAAACTCCTTATCAGGGCAAGCTAGAACAATATGCGTATCAGAGTACATTTAACAATTTGGGGTTGGTTTGATTCTCGTGTCCGTGGCAAAGCCTGCAACACTTCTGCCCCTACATTTGACCCACAGCTCATCTTTATCCAGGAACACGCGCATGACATGCAGGCACATTTTACGGATTTGAATTTAAGCCAGTTGAGCATTAAAAGACATAACTTAATTAGACATATTAACACGTTTCATGCCGTGTGTTGTAGACTGGGATAAAGCTCGTAAGACATACGTCATTCTGAAAAGGTTACACATTAAACACCTGAGCAGGCTGGAACTGTGTCCCCTCTCTGTAAATCTCACTTTAAGAGAAACAGCGCAACTTTGCTCACCGAAGAACAAGTGAATCCCCTCTGCAAATAACATCAAATAAAGCAAATTGTTTCAGATAAAGAAAATATATACATATATAGTATGCAAGTGTGGCGCAGTAAGTTGTCCAATGCTCGGACACAATATCACAATTTTACGCACGCATTTCCAAACACTGGATAACTGGTTCTAATTGTTTAAATAAACGTTATATTTTAATAAAAATGTGTGCCCATGTACTGACATGAAAACCAACAGCATGAAAATAAAATGTTTTAGTTTGAAAATGAAACCACCGATTTAGAAATCTATATTTAAAAAAGAGGGAGGCACTTGAATGTATTTGGCATGTTGATGCGCGCGGCTTCAAAAATACACGTTTCGCTCAAACCAACTCAGTATTTGCAATGACAAAATATCCCAAGCCAAGTCAGCCTTACAAGTGAAGTACATGTTTATTTCACAGGGACAGATTGAGCCCTACACTAGCCTACATCACGGTCATTACTGAGACGACACATACAAATATTCACAGTTCAGAACACAGCACAACATGGGACGGACCAGCACAAATGAAACTCGACCTTACAACAACAAACAAACATAATTCTACTGGACGGAGTTCTGTCCTTTTTGTGCCTTCGTTATGATTTGCCTATGTACATTAAAATGTGAAAGTCACCTGGACTACATTCAACAGTAAACCAACCCACTCAAACACACAAACTACACTGTTACTCTGACTGATGCCATACCTCTAAAAACAGCCGGCTGGCTTTCTAACGGGCATCTAGAGTCTCGCTAAATATCTTTCAAGTATATTAGAACTTTCCATGAGTAATAAAAAAAAACAACAGAAAAACAAATATCAAAGAGAACATAGAAAAATGAGTTGAAACTTACTTTTACTTCACTCAATTTTAACCGTAATGATACATTTTGATCCAAGTCCTACGTTTGAATGTGCGTTATCCTTCTTTCATAATAATAAACAAATATATAAACACTTTGTTGCCACCGTGGCAATTAAAGGTGAATTTCAAGCTTATATGAAGAGGGCGAGGACGACCGGAGAGGGAAAGGGTACAAAGGACGTGACAGGGGCCCAATGGCGGAGGCAAGGTGAACGAGAGAACACCATGTGTGTAAAATACTGAGAATCGGTCCATCAAATTCCACTTGTTATTTGCCATCTCAGTCTGGATTGGGTTTTTGTGGGGTGGGGTTCGTTTAAGCACTATAGGCCTGCGGTGCACGGCGTGGGGACAAGCTGCTGGCCTGTTTTGATCTGCTGCTGCTGGGCCCCCGAGGCTGAGGACGAGGCCGAGCTGGAGGAGCGGATCTTGGTGTTGGGAAGCTTGTGCTCCTTCTTCCACTTCATCCTCCGGTTCTGAAACCAGATCTTGACCTGGCGCTCGGACAGACACATGGTGTGCGCAATCTCCACCCGCCTGCGCCGGGTCAGGTACCGGTTGAAATGAAACTCCTTCTCCAGCTCCAGAGCCTGCTGGCGGGTGTAGGCAGTGCGGGACCTCTTGGGCACTCCTCCAGTGTAATTGGGATTGACTGGAGGAGAAGGGGAAAAAAGCCACACACAGGCAAGCAAGCAGGTGTTACATGCAGGCGTATAGCGTTTATTCCACACCCATATAGTCCCTCCACTGGACACGTTACACTGAAACGCTATAAAACATGTCTGGGTTTGGGGGGAAATCGCAGCCGCCCTGTTTGTTTTACTCTCGCTCTTGTTTCAGTTTACGGACATGACCTTAATGTGGAGACGTGGAGATGCCGAGTGTACAAGCACTCGCATCCAGGGACATATCAAGCTTAGAAATGATTAACAAAACAGCGGGGTTGGATATTACAGTTTGGCTCGGCTCCAGCGGTGGAGGTAGTTTGGGTTAAAAAGCAACAAAGGCACATGGCCCCGACAGACGAACACGGGCAATAAAATTTACGAGGGTCCTTAATTACCGACCCTGCTGCTCGATAGTCGTAAATTGCTGCTGTAAGGGCTGCTACTAGTGCTACCTCAATAGGCTCGCTCGTGTTCCAGTGGTTTGTTTCCCAGCGGTTCTGCTTATTTAACCGTGACGATAACTCACCGGTGTTAACGTGGACCTTTTTCATCCACGGATAGACCACGGGCTCCTTGCCCTTCGCTACGCCGGGATATACCTCACTGGCGAGGCTGCAGTCTTTGCTGGCATTTGCCCCTGCGCCACCGTCCGGGGCCGCGGCGAGGCGAGGACCGTGGCTCTGTGGAACCGGTTGCGGCTGTGCGTGGTGCCCCTCGCCGAAATCATCGAGCCCAGTGGCGGGAACGTTACCGTAATCGTATCCCGATTCTGTGTAGTTTGACCTCGGATAGGATGGTTCGTCGTGATGAGGGAAGCCCGTATCTTTTGGCCGCTCGTAGTAATCACCGGGGTTGGGGATGTATCCGCTCTGCTGATATTCGTCGCATGGAGGAAAGGAAGGCTCGATATAGTTGGAGTTTATCAAGTAGGAACTCATGGTCATTAATTTGTGAAGTGCAACAATACTAATTTTTATCGCGCTGTCGTTTTTCTGATCTCCACAAAACCCTCCTACTCCCTGTCAAATGTACAAAGTTGCCTGGTCACGTGTGAAGCGCCACCAATCACCGCCTGTCCTGTGGGCATCATGTAAACAGGAACCAATGGAAAGCATGGCACTGGTACCACCAACACTGCTCTCACAGGCTTACGTTGCTGTTTTCCTTATTAAATCACAGTATATAAAGCAAAACCAATCAACTAACTTGTTTACTGCACGGGGCCAAACTTATGTGGGTGAGGCTTTCCTGCATGGGGGAAAAAAAATCCATCTTCTCTGGAACAGAGAGTGGATATGAAATCCAAGCCCTGAGAAAATAAAGCTGATCCCAAACAAAAGGCTGTTTCTGTTAGTGACGTGAATCTCGGCTGTTGGAGTTTAAAATGTGTTGAATCCTGATGAAGAGATGAGCAGGGAAACAAAACACACGCCAACACAACGATGCAAAGCGTGACGTTGTGTGTTGTATGTTATATGTTGCCTATATGCAAATGATCGAATAAGAAAACTGTTTTAGTGCACAAGCTTCCTGCGAGCACTGACGAGCCGCTGCTCTACGGACACACCAGCCTGCGTGTAAAAGCACATGAGTTCAGTCAAACCTGGTTGATGCTCGCATGTAACAAACAAACAAACAAACAACAGAAAACCTTCATCTCTCACGTTGCACAGCCGTGCACATGCACAAGACTCTTTCTTTGTTCATTTCACGGTTATACAAATGTGGAAAAAAAGGATGGTTTTCTGCAATTTACCAGGGCATGGCAGTCATTTGCATGTATGTCTGATCTCTGTTTGTCCTCTAATACCACGTCAAACTTATCTTGCACTGATCGGACGGTCATCACGTATGATCAGTTCTCCTGTGTTAGCTGAGAGTGGGGGAAAAAAAGCTCACCCAAACACCGGACAAACACTTGCAGGACGCGTATCTCGCATTATAACCACATGCCAAAAATAAAACGTGGATAAAAAAATAAAAAAAATACCAGGATAAAGACCATTTATAGCACGAGGCGCCAGAATTGCTCTGCACAGCACAGATGACCTCACATCTGATACAACTTTCTCATTCTGAATACACGTGGAAATATATAAAAATACATTTTTTACAAACAATTTGCAACATGCTGATTGACAGAATCTCTCGTGCACTTCCTGCAGTAACACTTTACAGCAAACAACAAAGGCTAAGATATTAACATTGTCATGTGTTGTAACAACGGACATCTGTGTTGACGAGAGGGGGATAGTGGAAGTTTAAAGGGGCAAATATCCCAAGGTATATTCATAATTGTAACAATAATTCTAACATTTAATGTCATTATTTTAGTAGAATAAAATGCACAAATTTAGACCATCCTTTGTCAGACTCCCACATATTTAAAGATATTAAACAAAGAAGTAAAGTGTTTTGAAAGTGCATGTTTTTAAGGTAGAATAAAAGGGGTCTGACCGTGCTCAGCCATCACGTCCAGCTCGTGTTTCCTCTCCTTGTCCGAGGTGGAACTCTGTATCTGCGTCCACTGAAGATCCAGCAGCTCTTCACAAAGCTGAGCCACACTGTCCACGTCAACAAGGCCTCTGCGTGGAGAAATAAGAGGCCAAACTTCGGAAATATTGACAGCTTTGTTTTCTCTCCTTTGTGGGGGTTGGGGGGGGGGGGGGGGGGGG
>JAVQJL010104228.1:0-10919 GCA_036024295.1 Nannoperca obscura
ATATAGATAGATATAGATATATATATATATATTTTTTTTAAATTTGCTAAACTTTTTTAAACCCTCTTATCAACTTGTCATTATGGGGTATTGAGTGTAGATTGATGAGAAGAAATGAATTTAAACAGTTTTACCATAAGGCTGCTGGGGTCCTGAATGCATCGCTCACTAATGGATCACACTCACATTTTAGTACTTTTGGACAGATTTGTATAGTTTTCCTTACATTTAACCTTCTAGACATCCAGAGTTATTTTCCTGAAGGCACCCCCCCCCTCCCCTCCGCTGCCTTGTTTAGTATGTATGCAGCAGACTCGGCTCACTGTACAGAGACAGACCGTAGCAGCTGCTGCTGAGTGCTAAAAATGTAAACCAGTCTAAATGTATGGGATTAGAGAAATTCCCTCAATGCACGCCTGGTGAAAAATCCACTTAAATAAACACACACACTCGCCAGTCTCCAATATACATCATTTTTATTGTACGGACAGAAAATTATACAATTTCGAGAATGTAAAACATTCCCTGTCTGACAAATGAGGAGCCAGGACAGGAAAGAAACGTGTAAAAGAGGAAATGAAGAGGGGAGGTGGATGGATAGACAGACACACGGGAGGTGGTGGTGGTGGTGGAGGGGGGGGGGGGGCTGGACCGACATGCTGGGATCTCATTTCTGCTGATGCCTGAGGAGAGGAGAAAAAAAAGACAATGGTTAGGGGTGATTTACTACATTTTAACAACGCAAAACTCTTCAAAAAGAAGTGCTCAGATATCTGAAAATATCAAGTAAAAGATCTCATGATTAAAAAGGTTCCATTTGATGAGTTGCCATTTTTGTTTGGGTAGATGCTGAAGAGCTGCCGCTGCATATAATGACTAGTGTATCGGCCGGGTTTATGTGATTAAATCAATTTAGTTTGACAGACAGTGTGTGTGTGTGTGTGTGTGTGTGTGTGTGTGTGCCCTGACAGGAGCTCTTATCAGGTAGATGAAGTGGAAACACCTGCGTGGGCGGAGCACCACTCTGTAGAAAACATGCAGTCAGTAAAAACAGATTGCCGCAATCTGCGGCGATTTAACACGTTTCTTTCCCGGGCATCGAACCTGTGACCTTCCGTAACGACTCGCCCACCACGACGTCTCCGGCGCACGAGCCTCGGCCGTGAAGTCAGCCTCTCAGCGATCTCCGCGGTCTTTAATCCGTCACGCGGCACTTGAACCTCATAAAGAGATGACATAGTGCGCGCACAGGCCCTAATTTGGTCGCCGACGCCTCATCGGACGCGGGAGGCAGGCTGCGCCGGCCGGTCCAACACAAACACAACAACGCGGCCAGGAGTCATTAAGCATCCCGCTTCACCGGCGAGTGCAGGGAGGAGGTTTGCCCCTCCGAGCTGGCGTTCGGAGACGGCAGCGGTGTTTACATTCCTGAGTGTCAGTGACCGTTGAAACGGGCTTAGGCTTGGAAACAACAGCACAGACCCGCGTTGTCGCACGATAGTACTTTCTATGAAAACAGCCCGACGTGGGGGAACGCGTTACAGCCGGGAGGAGTCCGTACTGTAAGTATTATAATATGTAACCTTAAGTGTACTTTCACACTTTCCTCGGTGTCCGCTAGTTTTTACTTGGAAGTACGACTTAAAAACAAAAAAAAGTAAATTATAAATAAATTGAAACTTAAGGCAGATTCAGGTCTCGCTACCTCTATAAGGACCAAATGTGTCGTAAAAAAAACAAACACAGTGAGGTGGATGTGAGCAGACACATGAGGTTTGCTTCAGTTATGAATGAATAACACGGCTCAGGAATGATATCTGAGTGCATACCTTTGCCGTGAGAGCATTCCTACTCGTCGATGTACTCAAAGGGCTCCGGGGGCTCCGGTTCCTGCTCTTCCTCTTCGATTTTGGGGCCGTGCGCAGAGACGGGCTCCACCAGCTCCTCCTCCTCCTCACTGGTGTCCTTCATGATGATGATCCCGCCTGTATGGAGCTGGTGACAGATGGGGAGAGAGAAAGAAAAAAGATAGAAAGAAAGAAACCAGGTTGAGTGTCAGCACTTGCTGATATACTACAGATATTTATGTTAAAAGCATCCCTGCTCAAAGTCAACAGAAAAAGCTGCTCTGTGTTTGTTTACGTCTCACTCTTCACTGCTGACGGGGAACTTGATGCTTATGTAATAGCTGGAAGGAAAGTGAACTCAGCATTCACAGAGTGCTCCAGTTTGGCTAAACTACAAGGACCAATGAGAGAGCAGGCAACGCAGCACGCTAAAAAGGGCCAGATTAACCCTCTAGGGGTTAATCTTTCTGTGGAGTTTGTTTGTATTGTTAGAAACTAGTTATTATGTTGTGCTAACTTGATCAGTCATGAAATGTGTCTGGAAGATGCACCACGTGAGCACAAGATAATAAAAAGGCTTTAAAAGCAGATTTTAGGCTATAGTATAAAATAAATTTAATTAAAAATGTTATAAAATCGGTGCCAACTTTGGTCAATTGGTAATCCAGGCTTAATCGCACCCGCAGAAATGACAAGACACTCAGTTCTCCAAAGATACAAAATATGGCAAGATAAACTGTAGGGTCCGTGCAATCAAAGTAAAAAGGTCATGAATGTGTACTTTGTGATTTGATTGCAGTTTCTTCGGAATAAAACTAAAAAAGTGGAGTTTAAACGATCAGTTTGTGGAATGAAGAATCTCAGGCAGGAAACTACATATTAATGTAAGTTGATCCACATAATAGGGCTTTCAATAAACCTCCCGACACTGACAAGATTCCAAGATAAGTCTGTAAAACCTCTTCACTTCCTAAACCCGTCTTTGAATGTAAAAACAAACCCTTAAAAGGAAAGCAGCGTTACAAAACGTTAAGACAAGGAAAGACACCATTTTGGCACTTGATCCAAGAAGAAGTCGCACAGTGGAATACTCTTAAGCCGAGCCCGCTGGACACACAGTCAGACGCTGCTCGTTGGGTGACCGCACTTTGTCCTGTCATTTACTGCAGAGAACTGTCAACATTTACAGCAGGACGGCAGTCGTCCGGTTTATAGGCCCGAGTGGGGGGAGGTTTCTGGACTTGGACGTGTTCGACGGAGGCCAAAGTCAACCTACAGGCTGGATCCTGACTTGAAGGATTTATTTTGAAAGGAAAAGCCCCTCTCAGATACTTTTACATTGTTAAAATATCATTACACTGACGTTTAGTTCACTCCAGGTGTTATTGTGTGTATAAACGTTGTAACTCAGGTAGAATTCTTAGATGTGACTGCTATGAATAATAAAAAATAAGCACATTTAATACCTTTTGTCTATTATCGCCCAGGCCCTGCAACTGTACTGTCGCTGGCGAATCATTTGTGTGACAAGTTCTCCCTCGATGATGGGACGGAGAGCGAGCAGTGTATGTATTTAATGCAAGATCATCAGGTAGCCATGGCGACAAGAGACGAGAGGCGTGTGGTTACCGGTTTGAAGGGCTGGTAGCGGCAGGTCTCGGGCATGTTGAGGACTTTGAGCTGAGCGGGCATCGCTCGGGCCGGGTTCTCCAGGAGCTGGAAGTTTGGCTCCGCCTCCTTCTTCTTCTCCTTTTCCTTCTCTTCATCCTTTTTCTCCTTTTCCTTCTCCTTGTCCTTCTCACCCTCCTGGACCTCCTGTGACAAGAGAAGCAGTGTTTTCTGCATCAGGACTACGGTGGTTACTTTTCTTAATGCACTTATTTGTTTGGTTTTTTTATCTGCACCGTTCTCGTCCCGGTTGAATCTGCTGCTGTGTCTTCTTCCCATTTAAAATTATTTTATTAAAGTGTTTTATATAAAAAAACACACTACATAAATTAAATTCTTTAGGAGAAAGTTCAGATCATCCATAATTATGTTAAGTTTAAACCCACCATGATCATACAACAACCAGAATCTTTGTTTCTAGTCTAAATGTGACGTTATTTGACAGTTTGGAGGAGTTACGAGTAATAAATTCTGGTTTTCCTTTTTTTCCCTTTCTATCTGTTCTGATTCAGTCCTTTCCTGCTCTGGCGACCTTGACGGCCAGTGATTTGTTGAGCTATCAGGCAGACGACACTGGAAACCCATAAAACATTTCACAAAAGCACACACAAGGACAGAAGGTGCCACGGCAAGAGGCAATAAAAACAAAACATTTTGTATTTCAAGACCAAACTACATGATTTCGTGCAGACGTCTGAAACACTATTTTCTGCAGTCTCCGTTTGTCCTTTGAAAGTTGTTGAATCTTCTGTCAATCGATTAATCAGCTAATCGTTTTAGGTTTATCATGGTGTACATAACATACAATGTTTTTGTCAATACCTCGTTTGCCCTCCCTGCCATTTCCATCTCAAATCATTCTGCTAAACATATTTTGGTGTTGATGTATGTAGCGTAGAATTAAAAACAACAGCACAGTGAAGCTTTTAAGGCAAAATAGATGAGCTAAATGTAAACAAAGTCGTCCAAACCAGAGCCAGCTCTATAAACCTGTCAGCTCATGGCACCCAGTGAATTTTGAACCGTTTGGTCCCCCCCCCCCTTGACCGCCTTCAAAACAAGTAAAGCCAGATTTCCAAGCTCGTCTCTCAGCAGTGGGGCGGAGATGTAGCGTGGCAGAGCGGATCAAACGTGCTCGCTAGCGCCCACAGAAAATCCCAGCGATAGTTATACTGGCTCTGGACTGGACTGTGAACACTGTGTGTGTGTGTGTGTGTGTGTGTGTGTGTGTGTGTGTGAGAGTGAGAGAGTGAAAAGATTAAGGCACACTTTGAGAAAAGAAATTAAAAAAGGTACGCTTGTGTATGGTGTCAAAAAACGAAGGAGACCGTGTGGATCTGCCTCTGATACCCCGTTAAGTATCCAGATAGTTGCGATTATATCTGCATACCAAGAGGTGAAGAACCAATGCTGTGGAATGTAACGCTTAAACTGAAAACACCACCAGGACGCAAGCTGCGGCTGCCGTGCGGACTACTTGAAGACAACACCGGGTGTAATGCACTGCAGCGTACACGCCTGATCATTATGTGGCATCTCCCTACATTCAAAGCAGCCTGGGAGGCCAACAACTAGGCAAGGGTCAAGAGGATAAATAATAGTCCACTTGTTTTCATTAAGGCAGACCAATAAACACAAATTCATTACTTTATGATGTCGATACGTTCTTTTTGAGTCCAGAAACCTTTTATAGGGTTCATACAGCTTTTTAAAAAGAAAAAATCAAGCACTTTTAAAGCACTTTTAAAGTACCTAAACCAAATATATCCAGACTCTCGAAGCTTTTATCATAATATCTAAACTGTTACTATAAATGGCAGGAGACAAAGAAATACGACAATGGGATCGTTCCATTTCAAGTATTCAAATATTTTTACATGAGCGATTGTGTTGATGAAACACCAGATTATTCGTGTATTCGAATTCAAGCACATTCTGACCTTTGAAAACAGTTCAAATTAAGCTTTTTTCAAAACTCACAAGATGTTGTACGAACCCTGCTTTTAAACTGGAGGAAGTGAAAACACACGAGGAAATAAAATAAGGTTGTTAGTAACAAGGGAGGAGAGGGTTCTCCGAGGGCTGTGCATTGCCACTCACCACTTCCATCTTCTCCTCCTCCTTTTCTTTCTTTTCCTTCTCCTTCTTCTTGGCTTTGGCTGTGATGGAGAGAACGGCAGTGGATACCTGCCACGCAGACAAAGAGAGAGACAGAGAGAGACAGAGACAGAGAGAGACAGAGAGAGACAGAGAGAGAGAGAGAGAGCAGAGACGTTTCCACAATGTAAGACAAAACCATAGACACTCAGACCTTCTACAAACACGGCTTAAAATGTACAAAACTAGTCAACCACAAAATAAACGCTGCTTGGTCTTTCATTACATTTCCAAGAGCATCTAGGATTGTGAAACGAAGCAACTGAGAAAAATAGGCCCGAGATGCTGAAATAATAAACAGAATGGCCAAGAAAATGATGAGTCTGACAGCGAGGGTTCAAAACGATTCGCGAATCAATACAAAAGCGAGGTTGGCTTTCCTCGACTAATAATTTCAGAAAAGAGGAAAGCAAAACATGATGGTCTGTTGTGGCGCCCTCGGTTTCTCCGTTCTGACCTTCTCCTTCTCCTTCTCCTTGGGAACCTCCAGAGCTGGCGGGTAGGCGAAGGTGGAGGGCTTACAGTTTGAACGGTACTGCACCTTGGGCATCTGAGCAGGGAGAAAAAAGAGAAGATGTGTTGCGACTTTGCATAATTTGGCCACGATGTATCCGTCGGATCGTCACATTTACATTTAACTGCGTAGATGAAAAGAAGCAGCACTTATCACAACACACACCTTCAGGTAAAATATAAAAAAATACATAAAAAATAAAGTCAACCTAGACAAACATAAAAGATGATCTCCAGCCAGAGCAACACCAGGTGCCTTCTGTTTAGTGTGAGCTTTCACATTTTACAACTCTCTCTCTCTATCGGTCTATACACACACACACACACATCTCTAAATCTTTTTTTTTTTTTTTATCGCCTCATATTTTTGCCGTTTCACAGCAGAATGGAGGCAGAAAGAGCACCAGTGAGGCAGTAAAGTGGCTTCACATGTGTAACTCGCACGTCTGTTGCTAAAAAATTAAAACTGGCAAACGGCGAGGATGTTCTTCGTCCAATAATGAGAGGAAAAGTCTGGGAAGACTTGCGCTGCGTAGTTAAAAACAGGCGCTGGCGAGCCGTGGCGGTGCATAGTCTGTTAAATCCCCCGCTGTCCCCACCTTCCCTTCTGCGTAGGTGTCCCGGGTGTCAGGCACTGCCGATTTCGGGCAGCAATGAAGAGATAATGCCCGTCTAATGTCTGTTTAAGACCCCCAATATGTCCCAGTGATCCCTTGGCATCAGTGTACGAGTGGCAGGAGGCCAGAACAGGCCCACAGTCGGGAGGGCCTCGTCGTGGACAGGCTGCTGGTGGCAGTTGTTACCGAGGCAAGACGCTCAGTATTATCTGCACCCAAAACAGTGCCAAGTACTAATTCAGCAGCCAACTTTAGCAGCTAGACTTTTCCTGCACAATATAAATATACATTATATTCTAATCACTGCTACATGGGAAAGGTATATGCAGGATGCATTGCGCAGTGGTTTGCCTTCGATGACTACTTGTTGTGGAATTTCCTCTTACGTGACAGAGGATGTCAACTCATTGAAGCGGTTTCCACATTTTTGCCAATTTCATGTTTTGAACATCTGAAAAGGACCCGTGTGGAAAAAAGCACGCACGCACGCGCACGCACACGCACACACGTCTGACCACTTTAGTACCTTGAGGTCCTTGTTGAGGCCGATGATAGCGGTTGGTGTGAAGGCCAGTGACAGGAAGTGGGAGAGGGGGAACCAGAACCAGAACTGGGTGAAGACCAGCAGGCCGACCATCGACGGCATGTGGGTGTGACCCGTCCTGGACTGCAGAGAGATGGTCACATTACGTCCACCTGGACAACAGAGGGTAGAGGGGGTTTTAGTGTTACGGCACAGACCTACATAGCAAAACAACAACAACAACAACAGCAACAACAACAGCAACCCTGGTGTTTCTTCCAAAATGCTGTAGCCTAGGATTTTGGTTTTAGCATGAATTTGGCACATTGCTAGGCTAGAATAAATTCTAATGATGATCAGTAATATCTCAACGGTTATATACGGTATTGGCACATCTCTTTGGCATCACATACTTGCTGTTGCATTATGTACCAACTACTGGTGACCAACTTTAAATAGCAGCGTTGTTTTTTTAATGAAATGTGAATTCAGGACGGGGTTGAAGAAGAGCGCACAAGCTCAGCAAACAAGCAGAGTGCTGAAAAGGCGAAAGCACACAGAGCAAACCTCAACCTGGCCCCCCAGTGGTGGAATCAGCTCCCCACATCCGTCAGACAATCAACCTGTCTGGCCACCTTCAAAATAAGACTCAAGACTCATTTGTTCCGTGAATACAACAGCACTTAAATGACACATTGGTTCTATAAAGTATAGCATATTGCACAATACTATAGGGGAATGGTATTTCTAGTTTGAATGTATTGTATTTAATAATGTACAAAGATCATCTGTTCTTAGATTTAATGCTCTCTTTTGATTCTGCCATTGGCAGCGATGTACTTACTTACAGCACTTGTGATTCATCACCAGCCCTTACAAGTCTGATGAGACTTCTTGTTGTTTTCCATCATGGTTCTATGCACTTTATGTAAAGCTCTTATTTGGAAGTTGCTTTGGATTAAAGCGTCTGCTAAATGCCTAAATGTAATGTAATGTCAACCAAGCCGTACGCATCACTGACACACAAAAGGTTAGACATACATACTGCTCGGTATAGGACACTTTCACCATAGGTGGATAACGTCTTCCACCATTTTAGATTCGAGTTTGGTCACGTGAGAGCTGTGGGTGAAACTGCTGCCATGAGAATCCACGATTAGCACTTATGACACTCGCCACATACGATAAACCTTGCAGTTTGTAGACTACCCTGAGCTAATGAGAATAACAAAAGGGTGCAAACCTGGAGGCCAGCTACTCTTTGTTTTTATGATTACATTCATTTTTATTGTTCAGTTTTTCCCCTCTTTATGTCATACTGATCACTGACTGTGAAACAAACCCATTTCAACTTGGCACAAGAATTGTAAGAAAAAGGGAAGTGGGAAGGATGGTCACCACCCTCAGAATATTGTCTTTTGGCCTCAACCTGTCTGGTCCGCTGACCCCGGGGCAGGATTTATATTACAGGGCTGGTGCGCCAACTAAACCAAGAAATGCATTGTCTACAGCATCCTGCATTTTCCTGTCATTATCATTAGATGTGAGCTACACAGGAGATTAATAACTCATCTACATCACTAGAGGTGTGTCAGCTGTCCCAAAATTAGCAGAAGCCTAATGCAGTTGACTAATAAGCCTTGACCTGGGGGGGTCAAGGGTGCTCCTTGGAGCAGTGCCAAATAGTAACAGACCTCCCTTGGCTGTTCTGGGACAAATGGTTGGGAGGGACTGCAGAGGGATGGGGAGGAAGCGAAGACAGGAGGCATCCAGGATGAATCTGTAATTTCTATCAATAGAAAAGAAAAACTTTCCTTTAAAAAGGGAAGGTTACTGGGGAGGAGCCCTTCCAACGAAAAATAAAATCTGCCCAAACAATACCAGTTAAATCAAGTTCTGTTGTGTTACAATATACCCATTCTTTTCCGAGGCCACCGAGACGATTTAATAACTGGGCCTTATCTTGACATCTGAACCAGTGCCAATTCTGCCGAAACCATTCCACTCCCACGGATTGAACGTTGGCCAGGATGAGTCACGAGTACTGCTCGCTGCACCGCGACCGGGTGCTCAAAGAGCCTCTTAAAAACTTGAGAGCACTTGACTAAACAGGCTTCCACTTACCGCACCGTTTTTGCCCATTCTTAGTTTTCATTTATTTAAAAACTTTTTTTTTTTTAAAGAGTTGGTGAGGGAGGCACAGGGATGGGGCGATTCCTCGAAGGTGCTTAAATCAACCTGCTCACTCCGTCGCCTTGAAAAGACGAAAGAACTGAATTCAAAACAACTGAAAGATGATGCATGTTTCATTACGATTGAGAGAGAATCCATTAATTAAAGCTAATGAATGGGCTGTATCACTTAGTGAGGGAGAGTGATGGTGCTGAACATGTGGGGGTGAGAGAGAGAGAGAGAGTGAGAGTGTGAGAGAGAACGAGCAAAAGAGACTGACATTTCCTGGGTAATGAGCACCAGTGATTATGAAACTGAGCTCTAATCGCTTCCGCCCGTCAAATTAGATTCAATTATCCGTGCACCTAAAAAAAATAAAAACATGCCTCGCATTCACACCGCATGAGCATGTCTGACATTTGAACAGGAGTGGTGTGTTTCCTGCCTGGATGCGTTTCAACTGTGAGCTACACACTGTTAGAGTTTGACATGAAGGAGGTGGGGGGTGGCAGGGGGACAGGGACATCTGCTGTATGAAAAAGGACACCGTTTGTCAGGGTTTCTTTTTCCTGGATGGTCTCACGCAGGGTCATCTTGGCATGTTTGCCGAGTTTATTACGGTTAATGTGGCTGATTCGATATGTGATTGAGGCCCTTCCTGTCATCAGGATGGCTAATCTGCTCAGAACAAAATAACCATCAAATAGTGATGCAGGAGGGGCGGAGTTAATCAAGAGGCAATGTTATGACATTGCAACGGTGCAAATGCTTGAGATAGGCCTCGCTTTGTGTAAGGTGCAACACCTGATAGTATATTTAGACAGCGGTGTGTAAACAGGGCTGGTTTCTTTCTGGCTTAGCACACAAGGTTGTAGGTTAGTGCCAGAAAATGGGTTTCTGCTCCCGCCTGCATTGAGGGTTTGTGTATACACGTGAATATGGGTGTGCTCTGCCTGTGCGCAAGTGTGTAGCTCCCCATGTGATGATGTGCAGCTCTCTAGGACCTCACACACACACACAAAAACACATGCAGCATGCTTGTGTCCACAAACACCCGCACAGACACACAAACACAGAGACTATCGGACAAACAGCAATCACCAAGGAGAGACCAACGGGCCATATGGCCAAGAGCAGAGCACATCTGAGGTAGGAACGCCAGGCGCTAATGCACCTTCGGATGATCTGTTCCAGACACACAGTGCACGGGTGGTCAACCGAAGAGGGTTACTCTGCGTTTGCTTGAGCGTAAAGGAACTCAAATTACGACACACACGGAGAAAACCACAAACCCACATTACAGTTAGAGCGGTTCACTTGTTTTAGAGTAATTAAGAATTTGGGTCTTTGCGTCGCTGGGGGGCGGGGGGGGGGCGGGGGGGGGGGGGGCGGGCGGGGGGGGGGGGGGGGGGGGGGGGGGGG
>JAVQJL010104232.1:0-35956 GCA_036024295.1 Nannoperca obscura
CCCCCCCCCCCCCCCCCCCCCCCCCCCCCCCCCCCCCCCCCCCCCCCCCCCCCCCCCCCCGACTCTGTTTAAATACACATTCCTGGAAAATCAGGAATTAACTGACTGACAGCGACCAAGCTGCCCAAACAGATGGAGCCAACCACTCATCATTTCACTAAAGCCAAGCTAGCAGCCAACCTGATGAACTGGAAGCACTTTTGCTTAATTAAAACTGCAACGTAACAAATACATGCTGTAATCTTAAAATACAATACACACTGATGCATTATTTTGGCACTGATTATAGTCCTGCAATTACAAGAAATAAAATCGTGGCTACTGGGTGATAATTATGTAGATAAAAGTAATTGCTATTGTTAAAGAGGCGTCTCCAATTAACCCTGCAAAGTTTGCATCCGACATTTATATTTAGCCTGCTTAGATGCAGCCAAGATGTGGACTGACTGACGCAGAAAGCTCTCTGATACTTACTTACATGTGCAGGCTGGGAAGACAGAGAAAATGGATAGGAATCAAAAAGCTAATTAAGTGGAAGCTCTAGAAAATGAATTGATGATACTCCTGATTATTCAAATGTAGAGGATATAGTGCTGCTGGTTTGAAAGCCACGAAAAAAAATAGTTGCACAGATTGACTTTCATTTCTGCTTCCTTTCTTCAATTTAATTTTAGAAGCACAAACCAAAGCAAAGTCTGTCTAAGGCTTTTACTTTACGTAAAGCAAACAGTTGTTTCCTCGAGTGCTCTGCCTGTGCAGCTTTTTAATTGTGATATTTGGAGAACTAAAGCGTCAAATCCCTGTTAACACCACCGGGTACGAAAGTGATCATGCACATTACATGGAAATCTGGTGTTTTTTTGATTAAGTCTCTTGTTGAAACTCTAGGAAGTTAGAATTCGCAGGCTGACAGAGCGGAACAGTGCAGCATGTTCTGAGAAAAGGAAAGCTCAAATTGCATATAGCTTTGCCATATTAAATATCTGGATATTTAAACCAAGTGTAATGTGGGTTCAGTGTCTGCAACCACATGCATAAAATACACCTATTTGGTTTTGAGCGTATGCCCGCACATATCCACATCCATAAAATGTGTCCCAACAGACATTTGTGGAGAAAATGGAATCTAAAAAAGTATGTATTTTCTGAGTTATAGGCAGCTCCACTCTCCCAGAATATTATTCTGTCGTTGCATATGGCCAAAGCCATCTATCAGTGTTACATTAAGGCCTATACCAAACCCTTCAATGCAGCAAGCTTCCAATGTGTAGAATAGTCAGGGGAACAAGTGTAATGGGATGTTTCAAAAACAAAAGTTCTTCAGTGCTGCAACACCCCATGACTTGTTTTGATGAAATACTTTAAGGAGCAATCCATTTCCTCGTGGGCTGCTGTGTTATTTCTTACAACGTAAATGTTAATGCAGACAGATCTCGTTTAGTATACCATGGATGAAGCTTGCTCACAAAATAAGACCAATATCGCCCCACAGAGAGCTCGAGGATGGAAAAGTGATTACTCTGGCGTTGACACAGAGCAAGACCAAAGGTCTGGGATCCACACTCTGAGACTCTGCTTCCCAGCTGGTGGTGTGTAGAAGTGTGTGTTGAGTGTGCCTCAATTTTTCTGCTCTTATTTGTCTGACACATGATGGCAAGCATCAGGATATTGGGGGAAAAAAAGTAATTGCTTTTCCATCTCTCCCTGCTGCTCCCACTCCCTGCGAATACTCTGTGAGGTCCTCAAAAAAAACCAGCTCGGACCCGTCACTCTGACAGAGAGGGGATGCATCAGGATGCATTTTCTCTTCTTGCCAGCACACAGCACTTTATGCCAGGTGTGACTCATCAGCCTTCACACCACTCAGCCGTGAAATGTCAACAGAGCCCGATTCCGCAACCATGCCGGGGGCCGATGCGGTGAACAAGTTTTCCTTATTAGCATACTTTCTATGTACAGTATATGCCCTCTGCGCTGGAGAAAAACAGACAGAAGCCAATCACGTCTTCCAGTGGTACCCTCTTGAGGAAAGCATTTGTAGGACTTCTTGGTTCGTACAGCCTAAAGTTTCCGTTGTAGAACCAAACAGTGAAATCCTGCATGTTTTGATCTCCTTTCACTCCTTGTGCTCAAGTTTCACAATCCTACTTCTTCTTTCTTCCCGAGCTAATAGATGCTAATGACATATTCCTAACAGGTGTCACATGGTCATCATTTTGTTTTTTAAAAAAGGCCCCGTTGTCATGACAACAGCGGTTGCTTCATGCATTAAATTGGGTTTGTTCAGGATTGCTTTAAGTCAGTGCTTTTTGTTTTGCATCACATAATGTGCTTCAAAAACTGAGCTGACTGAATAGCTTTTAGAAATAATCTTCAAGCCCATAAAAAAAAAAAAAAATGAAAATGCCATTGATGGAGCAGATAAATGACTTGGTACTCAGTACATATTCAAATGCAAAAACATATTTTGAAAAAGAGCAAAGCAATCAAAGTAACCGTGCCAGAGAACAACATCTCACAAGCGCTCTGAGAAGATAACAAGTGGCTGATTGGGCATCGTGTCACTCCTTCAACGGCCAACGCTCCCTGCTACACCTAGAATAATGGCTCACTTCCAAACAGCACCTGCAAACACATTTAGGGCCCCCGCTAAAAGGCCAACATTACTGTAACACATTTCAGCACCAGGCAAAAGGGACAGCTCCCGATACTGATCCAGACACCATCAAAAGCCTCACTGCGCTGAAATAGATTTCAGCACTACTTAATGGACAGCTCCAACAGGGCATTTCACCGCCACATCCAGGGCTCCTTTCACCGAGAAGAGGGGACTTGGAGAGAAAAATACCAGCACAATGGGCTTCTTTCCCCTTTGCAGAAGGTGGTGAGCGATGAAGCCACGAGGAAAGGATCTTGAATAGGCAGCAAACGTCATTAGGGGCCCATCATGTTTGTAAATTGATAAGGCCGCTAGGGATTCATTTTTATGTGACAGCTTCTTAATAATAACACATCATTATTCCTAATTGCAGTGTTAAAATAATGGATCTGTATTCTGCAGGCTTATACTTTGACTGAAGGGCTTTCAGCTTTTTCTCCATACCTTAATGCTTCTTCATGTTGCATTCGCTATAGTTTACATCACACTGCCAGGCTGGTATTGTGAATATTGTATTGGATACATCAGAGACCAAGTAGACAGCAACATGTGTAGCTGTAATGTAAAGGCAATATAGAGCAGAACGTATAGCACACGTTACATGGAGGTTACAGCTTTGCTCTGATGTAATCTATGCAGGTAATCACTGGTTATCTGGGAATTTAGAGCCAATTGATAACATAGTAGTAATAATAAAAGTACAATGGCTTCAGTGATTGCTCTGTGCATGCACCAATTAGGTAACGTTCTTAATCTGAATATGAATCATTTTAGACTTTGACATGTGAGAGTTAAAAAGAAGCAGCAGAAGACGATACAGTCTGTGCAACCTACCAGTGGTAAAGGTTTTATTATACGGAAGTAATAACAGTAAAATGCACTTTAACCCTTTATAGGACACTCATTGAAATACTCACTCATTCAATACTCAAGGAAATGCTTTGAAATTTAGCATAACAATACTTTATTTCTTTTGTAACATTTTTCAAAATGTTTCATTTTCCTGTAGGGCGTGATATCTAACATGTGCGGAAATTACCAAAAGTAGTTAGAACATTAAACATTAGATATGCAGAACAGCCTCACAGTGTTCAATTCCAAAGGTTGTTTTATTGCATCATATTCTTTTAATTAATGTATTGAGTTTGATGGACTTGTTGTCTGGAGTTGTACCTGGAGTTTTGTGACCAACATGGCACAATAACTGCAAACACCTGTGTGTTCAAGACGTACAAACAAAGTAACATGTAACCATTAATGTTAAATAAATGTATCCGAGCAGAAATATCCATCTATCATTTTCCTGCAATGTCAAGAGGGAACATCTTGTTCTCAGTGATGCAGTAATTGAGCAGAGGATTTGTTCAGAGGAGCTAAACTGAAGTCTAAAAATGCATTGATTACTAAATAGTGCCTTTTAATTCATTTAATAAAAAAAAAAAAAAAACAAGAGTATGAATCTGTGGCAAATCACATACTCAATCCTACCAAAACTAACCACAGGCAGGCTAGCATCTGACATTCACTGTCTGAGTCAGGGGTTTCCAGCCTGGGGTCAGGACCCTCAACAAGGGGTCGCTGGACTCATCTACAGAGTCACGAGATTATTTATTGTATAGGAGAGCAGAAAAACATATCGCCACTGCACCAAGGTTTGTTTTTCTTCACACTTTCTTTATTTGAATGTCTAAAAGTTTGAATAAAAGTCACATGCAACCACTGAAGAGGGGTCACACATATACATTGCTTCATTGTAAAGGGGTCTCAAGCCAAAAAGGTAATGAACCACTGGTACATAATGAGGCTCAGAAAGCATAAACAAAGCTAATACACAACCTGCCTTTTAATTAAATGCAACTGGTGCGGCGTTATGGCAGTGTGCTCCATTAGAGCTTATTCAATACACAGTAAGCCGCCACACTGTTCGGTTCAGCAGGTTTGTTCTTCTGCCTGAAGGATAAATACAACTGTGACTCCAAATGATGTAAGCATCTTTTTGTATTCCACAGGGACATTAAGACAATGCCCAGTTCCTCTAAAACGACTCATGGGCATAATGGTGACCAGTGTTAAACTGCACTGCTCTGCCGTCTTATGGCCCTAAAGTACAGCGTGGGAAGTTGTGGCTCAAATAAAATATATTAATACATAAAAACAGCTGGCATAAAATCAAGACACTTTTTTCTATGAGACGTCATCTGTTTTATCCACAACTGCTGTGTGTTGGTCTCTCTCAGTCTCTAGGCCGTGATAAATCGCAAGTCAGGAGAACATTTGTCACAGTGGGCCACATGTCCTTTCATCGCACCAGGTCTCTCTCTCTCTCCCCCTCTCTTCCTCCCTCACTCGGCCTCGCTCTCCCGCCAGCCTCTCATTCCTCCAACCTCCATGCTGGTTTCATTCCTCACAGAAAAGCTTTGTTGTGAATTTGTCACTGCCCAAGCCTCTGTGCTGTGTTAGCCATGCCCTTGGGTTTCTGATAGGGCCAGCAGTGCATGGTGGCGCTGAGATAGAAGGGGAGCTCGGTGAGGCACTCGCTAACCCGGCCAGAGGAAGAATAGATGGTTATGCGGCGAGGCTTCACACAGGTGGGACACTGGTGCCACAGGGGAAATCTGAATACAGAGACTTTACAGACATATGCCACACTGAAGCATTGTTTGACGTATGAATGGTGCGCGCCAGCACTGTAGAGAGACGAATAAAAAGTGAACTACAATGGATGTTAAAGATGAGGAGGACTTGGTGATGCCCAGAGAGGGGAACACTGTAATTGGATCTTCTTTTATAGGCGCCGGTACCCATATTGTACTTGACACATCCCTCAGAGTAGCGCAACTAACCAAAGCCACCCTTACCGTGATATACCGCCTGTGTCTTGTTATTTTACATCAAAATAATGCAGCAGAGCAACACAACATCGAGAAGCAAGCGAGGATCTGAAAGTAATGCGGGCAGCAGGTTTCTGCCTGCATCCCACAGTCAAGAGCCAACACAGATCTGCACCGGTACATTTAAAAGTCAATGACTTGGTCTGGAGCTTCGAAAATGGGACAAATCAGCTTAGATTACAAGCTGATTCAAGAGGCAATTATAGAAGTAAAAATATTCCAGATATGTGGCTAATACCCGGGGAGTATTCTTTTGTATGAGGATGAGGTGAGGATGATATGAAATATTAAAAGGTGCGATTGCTAGCGGGGGGATACTTCCTCGAAGCGGGCAATAAAATAACTCATTAAAACTTCTCGTCTCCTCAGACAGAAGATAAGCAGCTGGGTGAGGAGGGCGGATTCTGACAAAGACAAACCAAATAACATCGTCAGCGGCGATTCGTTATCAAAATCACCCCTTTTATCAAGCTTTTCTGATTCAATGTCAAAGGCCCCTGCATGTCAGTAATGATGTGGATTTCAGCAACAAGCATTTTTACCAAATGGAGTTGATAATCAAGTGCATAAGGTAAAGACTTTGTGGGCATGGGCATATTCAAAAGAGACGTTTTCTATAGAGCACTCTGTACTGTAGATGTTGAGCAGTGAAAACTGAAAAGCATTGACCCTGAACTGAAGACAAATGCACGCACACAGAATGACAGAGAACTAATTTCCTTACATTCGGAATGTGTGTGTGTGTGTGTGTGTGTGTGTGTGTGTTTGATGTCTGATTAATTCCCTGTACCCAGGTGTTTGTTTTGCCAGGTTTTTGGAGGTCTGGCGAAATTCAAACACAAACTTTGGTTACAAAACCAATACGTACCACACGTACCAATACGACTGCACTACGGAGAAGCTGTTTGTTGAAGTTTCAGGAGGTGTTGTCACGTTCAAAGCACAGAACGGTTGCCCATGGCTTTCCAACACCTCGTTATCTCTTTTTTGGTTTTATTGAGAACACTGTCTCTAGACCTCTGTGAACCTGACGAGGCGAAGGCCTGGCTACTCGGAGTCGGACTGACATTTATGATCCAAAGAATGCAAAGTCTGTTGGAAAATACAGCTGATGCCAATTACATGGACTCCACGAAAGTAGGTCATCACACTGAGGAGGATCCAGAAAAGAGTCGTAGCTGAGCCTTTGACTGCATGTCTGTTGGTTTAGTGAAAGATATATAATCCTAGAGAATGATGTATGGTTTTAATTATTTTGGGGTTAAATGCCATTGGACACCATGCTGTGCCACCTTTGTGGACTACGTATTTGTAAAGCTGGGTCACATTTCACCCTTTTCTGATACAGAGCGATGGTGCACATTCTTCTAGAACTGGAGTTACGTCCAAGTAACTTGTATCTATGCTCCTAGACTTTGGAATGACTTGCCTGAGGAGATCGGGGCAGCCAACTCAAAACTGTATCTTGTCATTTTAAAATTGATTTCAAAAACCCCTTTTTTATTTCATTAATAATGTTTTGTGTTTGACTTGGTTTCACCCGTCTATGTCTGAAGTTTTGTTTTAGTGGCGATCGCGGTGAGCAGAGATGCTTCACTAGATGTGTGTTAGTGAAAAGATGCCGATAAGACCAACTGTCTCCGCAGGCGTCAAGACTCTTGTAGGAGACAACACAAGCAAATCCAAACCTCATGGTGCCAAAATCTACAATCTGAGTAAACAACATTCATGCGACGATAACGTGTCTGGAATAGTTCCATCTTTCTGTCTGCGTGGGTGTCGTTTTTCATTCTGAAGTGACAGCTTCCAGCTTCTGTGAAAGGATGAAAATTAGCTCTCATATCATCTGTATAATTTCAAAGGACCCGAAACAAAACCTCAGTGTTAAACATTTAGCAGAGCTTTTCAACAAAACTTACGACTGCTGACTGCGGGATAAGATCTGTGCGATGTCACACTTGCTCTGATGATTAATTGCTGTATAGTTGCCCAGTACAATTGAACATAATGACCTGCTTTGTTTGCAGCAGGAGAGAACACAGGGGAGGTGGTAAAGGCAGTCTGAGGGCCAGCAGCCAGTTCTCTCTCTCCCTCTGTACTCGTCCTGTCAAGCAACAGGCCAGCTGCTCGATTGCCTGGGGTAGATGACTTGACCTTCCACTGTTCCCCGGCAAGCGACACGAGCCGCAGAAGGATTTCCGATTGGCCGGGGCAAAACCTGCCTAACTCATTTACTTGAAACAGATTTGTGAGCAAACGCATCCTGCGTCAAATATCCGGCCTGGCGGGCAGGACTCTGCGGAGCGAAGGGGGAGTCTGTTAAGGACGGGAACAAAGTGTGACAACGGGAGGCAGAAGTAAGAATTAAAGACAGAAAAGAGAGGAACGAAAAGAAAGCTGTAGCCAACGCGTAACGTTCTCAGGACCTTATACAGTCATGACAAACGGAGTGAATTCAAGTTAGGATTAAGGTAGTCTCACATGAAGCCCGTAAAAATATGACAGATGAAGCAATGCTTTTGTTTTCCAAACTTCCCCTTAATCCAGAAAACAAAAACAAGATGGCCAAAAGTATGTGGACACCCCACTATTACACCCACATGTGATGTTTAACATCTCAAGATGGAATCCCAGTATGTTGTCTTACATGTCTTTAAAACTTAATTGGCACTAAGGGGCCTTGCCTACACCATGAAAAAGTCTATACGAGTCTGTACAATGTGGATATAGCAGCTGAACGTCAAACATATTAAAAGTATAAGAACAGAAAGAGACAAAGCTATCCAGTAACAAGGATTGAAAGCTAAATGAAAAGTCTCACTGCTAGCAAAGAGGATCGGCCGGAAGGTAAAAGTGAAAGTCAACAGACTTTCTTTTGTGTTTCCATTGTCAAACTGCATTTTTATTTTCTCACTTCTGGAATACAAGACACTCGACAACAACACACACAACCAGGTCTAATGAGCAACCTTTGTCAGAGAACCAGAGGGGAAACTACAGAAAATGCTGCATCTATGGCAAAGCAGTGGCAGATAACACACTTCATCATTGTATCTTTACAGGTTTAAGACAGCAGATTCTGTTCTTACCAATGAAATACAATATATTGTACTGGTACTGTACTGTTCAGTACAGCAGGGCCAAGCAAATATAGATTCCAGATTATTGTTTTAGGTAAATAAAAAGGTAGAAAACTGTACAAATCCCCTAGGTGAATTAAGACCAGAGACCAACAATTAGTTTGAAGCATTTCTTCTTCCAGTTGTCGCTGTGTGTGTCTGGGCTGTTGACAGAGTGACACAGTACGGCTCACACGTCACAGTCTGGCAGGTCTGAGAAAAAATATATGGTCATAAATCAGAAACCAGTATTTCAAACTGAAATCTTCAGCTTCATTTGGACAGCTCTGCCAGCCACCGGCTGAGAATGACTGTCTGGAAATACCAATGCACAGCTCGTGTCAGTGAGCAAGGTGTGCTTCTGGGGGGGGGGGACAGTGCACTCAGACTGTCAAATCAAAGGGAAATCAAACCGCCACATGGTCGGTTGATCAAAGTGTCAATGAGGACCTGTGAGACTCCACCACTTCTTGCGGAGCAGAAATACAAGCTGTAGAAGTGAAGACGCAGGCATCTGGGGAGGACACACAAGCCTTCGGATAAATGCTTTCCTCTGACAATACAGAATAATGACTAGGGAGGAGATGGAAAAGATTAGGCTGTTCTTGTGTATTATTTATCACATGAAGGGCTCAGATCTGATGCTGCTGTGCTTTCATTAAATTGTACTCATATGCTGTCTAGCTCTCGCTTTCTGTCTTCTGCAAAATGCAAAATAAACTGAGAATTATAAACAACTACAAAAGATCAAAATCAACTACAAACAGATGCAAAACCACTACAAAGAGACACAAACGGACTTCAAATTGTCTCTGAAACTCTCAACTCTTTCAGTCTTGCTCCTATGTAGGAGGCGTGGGGGGCCTTTTACATATTTGTACCCAGGGGCCCATTTTCTCCCAATCTGTCAATGGAAATATGACATGAAATTATGTCATAGAGAAAAAAATACTTTCACGTTCTATCACTAACTAACTAACTACTATCACTGAGCCTGGCTGGAAAGACTTCTCCCTTGATTGCCCCGACAAGGACAACTTATCATTGATGTAATTATGAAAATACCATTAGGCAGCTGTGATACTGTAATCAAGAATATAAAACCTCTTTGCAATTGAAACCAAGTGTAGGTTTGAGGAGGAGTAGTCTGCCCGAGTTTGCAGGTTGATTCAGTCACACAGCTGAGACAGGAAGTCCGCCTCCCACTCCCTCTCAAACCCTTTCCATCAAATGGATGCGAAGCTACAGCAGGAGAGCAATAATTAGCAGCCATTGGTGCCAAATAGAGAGTGCATAATGGCGTTGTTGGGAGGCTTCGAGCCAATTGTACATATAATACCCTAGATGCTCCGGCTGCAGCTGTGCTAGAGGTAAAAGTGGATTAGCTCTCAGATGACAACTGATGCTTTATGTACACAGTTCTCAGTATAGAGGATGTAAAAATACCCTCTGTACTGCCAGTGCAATAATGTGACAACACATTGATTCAGGCGTTCAGCAATAGATACATACAAAAGTCTTTTCATCATACAGCCTTCATTCCTGTAGAGACAGCATGATCTACATGAAAGAGAGCATCAAATCTGTGCAACTTGTCTCATCTTTCCATTTACCGCAAAAGCATTCAACAAATGACTCGCTGCTTCCCGTTATCACCGGGGGAGCGTTCAGAGTCGGCAGCCTGCCCCCTGCATTCTCTGTTAGATTTGGCCCATCTGAGGTCAGCGTCTTATCACCTCTCAGCAGTTTCATCAACAGACCTTTACAGCTGTCGGCCCTCACTAATGCTGCTGTTATCTGCTGCAGCACAGTCAGCAGCCAGGACCTAACACCTTTACTGCATCCATGCACTCACATGCTCACAGAGGGGGTTAGACTGCTATAGCAGTTTGCAGACATATCAACCCGATATTAAGAAATAAGTAAAAAGGGGGTGATGGGGGTGCTCGCAGACCTCAGCAACTTCAAAACAGTCCAGAAAACTGTTCAAATGTATGATTTTTCAAATGGCTTCTTATTAAAAGTTACTATTTTTTCTGGTATTGTAAAAGTCAGCCTCTCTTAAAGACACTGGAGGCACATTTTCTCAATCAGCAAAGGGGTCCTAAACACAACATGTTGCTACTGTATTTGTGTTTTTTTGCAGTGCTCTTCTCACTGTGAGCAGGGCAGCAGGAAAAAGGTGATGTCACATACTTGCGTGCACCAATCAGCATTTAGCAAAATGTGAATAACAATCTGATGACAGTTGTTGGGTTGGTTGCTTATGTCATCAAAACAGAATCAAGTCTGATCACAACATACCCACACAGTCCTGATGAAGTGGATGAGCTTCAGAGTTCCTGAGTGTTAATTAACTTCATAAATTATACCTAACGATGTTTTGTTTTCAAAACGATTGTTTCTTTGGTCGTGATTAATTTAAGATTGGAAGTTTTCTGGGGCTTAAGGGGGCAACTTTTCCACCGTGCTCAAAATACAAATCAGAGAATACTCCAACGGTGTCCCTGCTTCCTTATCCCTCATGCCATTATGAAAAGCAGCATGCAATGGTGTCAACGAGCAACTCCAAAACACAGAAAAGTATCAAGAAACCTCTAGAGGAACTTCTTAAACATAAAAAAGGCGCAAGCTACCAACCTTTCTAAACCTGTTTTCAAGCTGATTGGGGGTAATAAAGAAACTATTTTTAGTGGATTGTTCCTTTAAGGGAATCCAATTTATGCAGCAACATAAAAGCACTTGTCAGTCAGATGCAAATGAACTCAGAAGTACCACTCAGAGTGCACCCAAATTAGTCACAAAAAAAAAAAAAAGAACACCGTACGAAGCTTTGATCTGTACCCAACACCACTTCTCTCCAGAGGACGCTGACATTTGATGGCAGAGCTCTGACAGGAACATGGGGAGCCAGTGGAGTCTGATTGAAAACCACAGCCATGTAAACCAAATGCTTTGTGGTTTTGTAGCGATCGGGAGGAGAAGTGTTGTTTACCAAGCTCGGCTGGAGTCCCTTTCATAACGGCGCTCCCATCAAAGCGCCACGTTGCCGTTGTAAACCAGACATTTTGGAGCGTCAGTCCCCTGTCCCACAATATGTTCGCTAACTTTCTACAGCTTGTCTAATTTCCATACAACAGAGGCCGGGGGAACAGACAAATGTGCCATTAACATTGCAACTGAGAGAGGCTTTGTCAGCTAAACCATTAAAATATAAATATTTGATTACAACATAAAAGGTCTCTCTTGGAAGTTAGCCTGGCGATGCATACAAACAGGAGATTTAAGTCTTAGTGTGGCAGTACACCACAGTGGGTCAAACTTTTTTAGATCAGAATAAAACCAATGTGTTCTTTGGTGCTCATTCAATATTAACAACGCTGTTGCTAAATCTTGTAATATACACTCACACTGGTTGTGTAGAACCTTGAAATCTGTGCAGGCGCACGCTGCCTAATGAGCGTGACAGCAGAATTGGGAAGAATTCATCATTGATGTCCACATCTTGTGCTGTTCATGCTGTTTGTGTGTGAGAGAGAGAGAGAGAACACCTCACATCTCAGGAGTACACTCAGTGAAGGAAATGTCTTTTTTTTTTTAAATGAACCACGCAAGGATCAACACGCAGTGATCAAGGAGGTTATTAGTATATGGAGGGAGAATGAAAGTCACACTCATTATCATGTGATGTTCACAAAGAATATCATTAGTGATTTAACAAAAAAGGAGAATAAACCATCTGGGTGTAGAAAACCTCAAAGGAAATCTTTTTTTTTTTACATCTCATTTTCGCAGCTTTGTCCATCATTCATATTTAATTACGATCATGATGCTCAAATAGGACACGACAATATTAAAAACTAGTATATGAGCTTGTTTTGGAAGTGAAAATGAAGGTGAATATTTACAGTTCTTACCCAAACTGTGTATTATAAACATGCAGATATTCTAACATGCAGATGAACACTGAGCAGTCTTCAATTTCAAATCCTTGCACTTCATTAAACTTGGAATTTGTAGAAGAGGTGTCTGGTTACCTGACTATTACTGTTTATTGCTTATCGGATACAGTCAACAGAAAATGATTCTACAAAAAAAAAATGATTATAGACTAAATATTTTAGCCGTTTAGTTCAACAAAAATGCCAAACAGTCTCTGGTATCAGCTTTTAAAATGTCACGATTGAGACTATTGCTGCAATTTGTGTCGTAACTCAATTCATATATAACTTTTTTCATGCTGTACAATCAATGTGGGGTTGTTTTTTTACACATTACTGAGGTGGAGGTTGATTTGATTTTGTCACAAAGATTTTGTCAATATTGTAATAAATAAGTCATTGAATCAGCCAGAAACATGCCACACACGTTCTAGAAGACACTAATGTCGTTTTGCACTACCTGCATGTTGTATGAATGCACACGGCTGAGCACACACACACACACACACACACACACACACGATCTACACCCTGAACAACTTTCCTGCTCTGCTTAAAGGTTGAAGGAGTTGCCCTCTAATAAATTTCTCTGCAGTGACCAGCAGTCTCCTGCTCATGAATAATAAAAGGGTTGCACTGATCCTATTCTTCACTCAGACATCCACCTCATCTAACATTTCACACTACAATATCACTCTGAACAGAGCCCACCAGCCGCACACTGCACCGTGGAGTCACATCCAAGACGGTTTTCATTATGGTGTCACTAAGTGATTGTAAATTGATTTACTTTTAGGAAGTGATTCTACTTGTCTGGCAGCTTTATAAGGCCATGGATGTGAGAACAGATCACCTTGTGATAAATGTACAAAAGGAAGTCAGCTAAATAATTCCAAGCACCATTATTTCTCCAACAGTGGGTGAGATCTCATTTGAACTTTACCGCAGAGACCATTTATTTAAAACAGGCTTATTTAGTATATTTAATCATATTTTGTTTTCTGATCTGCTCTCATTTTAATTAGCTGGCTTTATGTATACCTGTTGCCTTTACAAACTAATCACTCAGTTGCACTGGGTTTCTCTCAAGAACCCTTTTTTGTGCCAAAGCCTACAAATGACATACCCAAAGTTAAAAGGTTACTGTTCCTGCAGCATTTCGATTACAGCCGTGACCCTGGTCTCTTTTGAAAGATAACTCTTTTAGGGGTTTATGATCAAAAAGTCCCAAATTTACTCTCCAATTGTTTGTGTGAGATAGCATTGAAAGCGTTGCTGCAGTTCTACTTGTTCTCCGCTCCGTATTTAGCGACTTAACTAAAATCAACACTTTGCAGATGTTTCAAATTAAAAGCCTTGCAACAGCTTAAAAAGGCCATTTTCTTTCCTGGCACACTTTGAGTTTGAAACATCTGCAGGATGAGTTGATTTTAACCGACAGTATCTTAACAGTGAACAAAAGAACGGCAAATTAGAAGCAACTGGCATTAATTAGTGAGAATATGTTTTCCGGTAAAATGACACTCAGATGCTGCAGATTTCTCATGTTGTTGAGGAAAAGTACAACATGCTAAAGTTATCATATGGCTCACTGGAACTGAGGTAATTATATCCCACTCAAGGCCTTTACTCTGCCTTTATTAAGAACTGGCCTGTATTTGTTAGAGCTGGATGTATTCGAGACTCTGAGATCTGTTATTTGAATACCAGCTCAAATCTGAGAATCACTCTATTTCACATTTTGTTCCATTATGCTCCACCACAATAACTACCACAGGCAACATATTGATCTTTGCCTCTCTCCTCTGTGTTCCTTTCCGCTTTATTTTGCAGTTTTATGGTTTTGAAAAAAAGCAATATGTGAGATTTAATGACTTAAATTCATGGAAAACAGTCAAATCAAATGTAGAACGAGTGCATTTTAAGAGCAGAGTTGGAGTCAAGACACTTACGCAGAGAGAAAGACGGACAGATTCAAACAACAAAACCAAAAGGGTAACTCTTAAAAAGGTCTGCCTCCTCATTATAGCTCCATCAATACACACAGACACTGTCATATAGGTTGGGTTTCCTTATCTGACCATAAACTCCGAGTGAGGTTGAATATACAGTGTATATAAATACTCCATGAGGCTATAAAGGACTCATAAAGTGAGGCTAAAGTGGCTCATAAATTACCTGTACACATTAATTCTCGGACCTATATCAGCTGAGTTATGGCCTCTAACTCACAACAGGAGAAAGGACGACACCCCACAACCTCACAGCTAAACGTGATGGATGTTTCAGGGTGTAAAGGAGTGTTATACACTATGTTGTGTGGCAAAACTAACTTGGTGAAGATGATATTGAGTCACAGTTGCACCTTAACTGAAACTTAAATGTTTGATTGGCTGAAACTAATGACTTTTTCCATACGTGATTAATCTATCAATTAGGGCTGGACAATGTAATGACAATTATCATAAACTACCTTCAGCAGACTGGTATTGTGAAAATAAGATCATATCATGTAACCACTTCATGTGTTAACACACGTGATTAAAAACTGAGAAAAGTCATTACTGACTATACATAGTAATTATAAATATTGTTATTAACAATATAAATCCAGCCCTAATGCTGATTATTTGTTAAATTAATTGAGTCAGTTGTCAATCAACCAATTGTAAACCCGAGTGGCAATATTGATCTGCCACTTTGGTCCAATGGAAATATCTCAAGAAATACTGGACATATTGAAATGTGCTTTGGCAATACTGTGGTCACTGGTAGATTTGATATCAGCATGTTAGAATTATCATTGTGAGCATGTTAGTATGCTGACCATTACCATTAACCTCAAAGCACAGTTGTGTCTCAGTGAGGCCTCACATAGCATCCATCGTGGCTGTAGACTCCTGATTAATGACAAACAGGAACTCTAGTGATTTAGTGATTTTCACTCCCATAAAAAGGTAGAGGACTTGCCAGAGACAGTTTAAACTAACGTCACAATCAATGTAGCACAGGCCAAGATGTTCTGACTTTTAGAAGCCATCAAGCTCAGATCCAAAGGCATTACACATCCGCAAACTGATGATCTCTGAAGTGCTCTATTAAATGATTAATCAATTTTGCAATTCAACGGCTGTTAATTTTCTGCTGGATGACTAGTTAATGAATTGACTAATTGTTGCAGCAGTATTATTTATTAAACTTAGTTTTACGAGGAACCAATGATATACTTGGCTTCCATTTGTACAACCATTAGCTAGTTCTCCTGCTCAGAGAAAAGGAAGAAACCAAAGTCGTACTGAAACGGCTTTTACTATAGAATCCCTGCAATCAGACACAATACCTTCCTGTCAGTGCCAACACAAGATGGAGAGAGTTATGAAGAAAGAGAGCTAGAGAGGAAGGGGGGCGGGGGGTTGGAGAGGCATTGATAAATGAAGAAAAATGTATTGTTCCTGAGCAGAACTGATGAAAAAAGACAAGACAAGGTACAAGGCAGTCTGCTACAGTCAAATTACTGAGAGCAGCCATGCATAAAATGCACACATCTGTGGAGAAAAATGGTAAAAAACAAGTTGGAATTGCAAATCAGTATCTTGGATCATCTACTGAATACAAGGTTTATCTGGAGGAATACCAGTCTCCGCACTCCAAAACTGCAGTATTTCAACAGCTACAGTATAACTCACAGTATTTTGTTTTGTTTTAGCTCAGGTGAAAGGGGTGGTTCACCACACTGGTAATCTTTTCTGAGAAACAGCCCAAATGATCTGATCCCAAGTCATGCTATGATTTCAAAAGTGTCTTTCATTCACAGTACTGTGAAAAACCGTCACTGACGGTGAGCTGGCCAGTCTCCTGTAAGAGACGGAGAAAGGTGGGGTGGGTCCGAGCTTTGACGCTACATTTAACTGAGTTCCATGCCGACTCACTGCATTTATTCTGGTTTCTCTGTCACTTTCCCCTGCCCAAACTTTTGAGTCTTGTAATTCTACACTGAACTCAAACACATTTTCCAGCAAGTTCGGATTTGACATTTTGAACAGTTTCTACTCTTGTTCTTCGGTTCATTGGGATAGGTAAGAACAATGCCAGCTGAACAGCCTCAAATTCAGCTTGTTTCTTTTCCAAGACATCTGTGGTTTCCTTGGGGTGAGAACATAATCAAAAATCAAACAAAGGAAACACTCTCAAATGATGTCGACTTTTGATTTGCAGCAAGGAGACTGGAAAGTCTAGCTGAGCAAAACACACCAAGGAAAGAGAGATTATTTAAGATCCATTTGAGTGTTCTAATATATAAAACTGCAGTCTTAATGAGAAGCTACCGGATCGGTTCAATACAGGAGCTAGACCTTGTTCATTTCTAACTGGAAAATGTGATATGAAATTAAACAAATCCAAAAGTTGTACTTCAACTTTCAACGCTCTTCAGCAAGTATCCAGGTCTGGATTGACACAGATTGGCTGCTGTGAGGACTGAACTTGTGTCCTTTCTGTTATAGAACAGCACATCTAATCACACATTCACCCTGCAGCCCCACACAGAAACTGTATCAGCACTGTTTCCTCTTTAAGGTAGGTTCGCCCATGACAAGGCAACAGAAATAATGATAGACGAATAAGAAAATAGCTTCTGACTGGTTGGACATAATGATGGGGAAAAGTCTGCTTCAAACACTAACTTCAGTAAATAAGGAAAAGGAAACTTAGATGACCCCTGGAGTGACATGCATGCTGCCTTTGCAACTTTCAACATAACCGCCGCTAATAGCAGATTGTCTGTAAGCAAAATTGCATTTGACTGGTAACAGGGGAAGCAGTGGGGGGGAGAACAACAATCGCTCTAAGGGATGACGTGCTGAAAACTTGACTGACCCTGAAATGACTTGTATTCTACCTCACTGACTTTCTGAACTTGCGAAGGAGACAAAGAGAGGATCCGCATGATGCAAAATTCATACGGGCATATCAGACACACCTTGTGAGAAGATACATGATCTGACAACAGAAGAAAGGCCTCTGCTATTCACTGACTAATAGACCCTCTGGTTCTCAGGAGGATCACAGTGGCGGGTTAATGTGTCTTGATAAGAAAGGGACGTGGTGGGTGAGATGGGTGGAGAAGTTGCAGCTTCCATTAAAGAACAGAAGACGGAGTGTGAGCATCTTCATTCCAGATATGGTTTTTTACTGTATTTTGCAGTCAAGAGCTCAGGCCACGTGCAACTGCAAAAAGCCAAGTTTAACGTGTAGTCAAGTGGAAATATGTGGCACGAAGAATGTAGCGTACAAATATGGTGGAACATTTCACCCCGAAATAAAGCCAGAAGGTAAGATTAGAAATCTTATTAGAAAATATATAAATCTAAAAGAAAGGAAATAGAAACTTATCTGTCAGATTTTTTACATTAGTTATGTTATTTGACTTTCTTCTTTTCTGGGTAAAATGACTCCATGCACCTTGAGAAATAAAGCACAATGTTTGGATATATGGATACTTGTCAATGCAATAATACAAGTGACAATATTAAGGTCTACTGAAGTGCAGATAAACTTCAACACAACACATCACTCTAAAACATCAAATATGCCCTTCAACACTTCAAACTAGCCTTTTGTTGAAGGTTAAAGCAGGAAGCCACACATATACTCTTACTTTCGAGCAAGAAACAAAAATACCAGGTCTGTATGAGATTGATTTTTGTCTGAATACAGAGAAAATCATCTGTGAATACAGGTGTGATTATTTCAGCTCTTGAATACATTTAGAAATCTAAAAGGATTTCTTTGGTTTGGATGAAAGGAAAAAGCTTTAACACAAAGTAAATGGAGGTCAGAGATTTTCAGCTCAGCATTTGAAAATATTCAGCAGGTTGTGTATGTGTATATGTGTCCTTTTATACATTTAAAAACAACCTTTTAGATTTGAAAAATGCAGAAATGTAGACTGAACATCTAAAAAGTGCTGAAGGAGGTCTGAGCCGGAGAGCACAGCCAGCTGTCCGTGCAGACCTGTCCTGATTGACACTCAACAGAGTGGAGTCAAGTGAGGTGGAACGCTACATAGTGCAGACCAAATAGTGGAGAGTAAAGGTCAACAGGATGCGATGGGGAGAGTTTAGCCTGCGCACACATGATGAGTGATAGAGATTAAAGTGAAGGGAAAACTCCTGGGCTTTGGGAGGCGGCCAGATTGATGTAGGCTGGAATAAAAGAAAACAAAAGCTACAGAGACGACGGAGATCAGGACACACTCCTCATTTAACTCCAAATTTCACTCTCAAGAGCCACCCAGTCAAGTTGCCTACCACGTGCATCTGTATTCAGCGCTCGACTTTGAGCAGAAAGAGTGTGTCTTTACCCTTTTAAAGCCATCGTCCTGGGGGAATGAAATATTGACTGGCTCCAGCGGGTGCTCCAAACACCCTCTGTAGCATTTTGGTCCTACCTTCAGACAGCATGGAGTTTCATTATGTTCTCACCCCTCCTGGGATAACCTTTAAAGAAATGGACAAACTTTGAGGCTGGCTTCTCTGCGAGGCGAGCATGATCTGAGGTATACTTTTCCTTTTTGTAAGACTGCTTTTCAAAGGGACCAGAAGTTGGTCTTTTACAGGCTCATTAGACTGATTTGCAGGGAGCGATAAGGAGTCTTTATCAGTGAGACAAGAAAGCTCTCTAGACAACAGTAAAGCTTTTTAATGGGAGGTTTTTGAGATATTTAAGGAGCATGTACTGCAGTGACCTAATAGCCAATATCATTCCCTAATGAAGACATAAACCAAAGACAAAAATCTCTCTCTTGTAATCTTAGCGTGCGTAATTCCGGTGTTTTGATAGTTTGCTACATCGGTGCTTCTCCAACTGTTCAAGAGCTTCTAGTGGAGTTGTGACTCTACAATCGATCCCACAAAGCTCTTCAACAGTGATGCACTTTATATTCTCTAACAGGCTACATGTTCTTCACACAGCATACAAAATGTCTCAGGCTTTTACACTTCCTGTTCCACACACACACACACACACACACAAAGACACACACATGCACAGGCAGATGCTCCTCTCCATGATTTAAAGTCGGACTCACCCTCCACAGTCTCTTGGCCGACTCCACCCTGGAGGGTTTTCTGTGAAGGCCCAGCGGTGTCCCCAGCTGATGATCAAAAATCATTCTGAAGCAGCCTGTGGCAGCTAGTTAGCTTCTCGCTGCCGGCTAAGTTTGCCACTTGCTGTCCTGGGGACGGTAGAGCTGCTCCGCCAAGGAGCCACTGTCTGCTTTGACAGCCCACCAGCCCTTCCCATTTAAGAGGCAGCTGCCACACCCACAGCCATTACACTGTGTGTTTCCCAGCATATGCATGCAAACAAAAACAACCGCCAGTCCCTCTGTCTCCAAACGCTGCTGCATGGCCCACACATTAACGGGTCCTAATGGAGGCCGGAAACAGTCACGGCCAAGATTAGCTTTCACTTTCTGCTCCGAGGCAACCAGCACCAGGAGAGTCCTCATAAACAGCAACGTTACTTATTCAGATTGCATGATGCTAACGCTTATCAGTGTATCAATACGATTAGAGGGCTCAAACTAATGAGCGAGAGGAGCTTGGAGATACAAATGCAGCCGGAGCATAGAGAGGTGATGGAGGGTGAACTGATGTAATTCAACACCTCCATATGAGATGCCACTGAGGGAACAATCAGTGCTAAACTGTTTATTTAGCCATTAGAGCCACAGCGTGATGGGGTGCGGCGACAGGTGATTTGAGATCATAAGACTGCGGTTTGAAGTATGTGTGTGCAGAGTGCTGGCACTGAAAATGTACAGCTGTGAGAAACACTATACAGTGTCTATCTTCTGTGTTTTGTTTGAAAGATTTCTATTAGCTTCAATCACTGTAGCTAATCATCCTCGCGTCAGGCGCAGGACAGTCATAGGCAAATGAAATATCAAGCCCAATTCAAAGACATGTTAAAGATGAATGAGCAATTTCAGAGAAATATAAAGTAGGGCTTCTAACAAGTGCACTCTTTAACCAAATCTATTTACACTCAGTTTGTCTTAAAAAGTGTCACATCATCACCAAAACAACTATCACTGAAACCGCAGTCGTCTCAAATAACATCAAATCATTGTAAAAGCAACAATTTCACTATCAAATCTTGCTGTTCTTCTGCTGACATGCAGCAGACATGATTAATGTGAGCAGAAGCCTAATAACAATTTCACCCTCATCAGGAACTGATCGCCCACAACAGCAGAGCCAATAAAATATGACAAATCTGCTTTTGATGTCCACTGCAATCATCATTAAATTGCCCACGGGCGTAAGAGACGAGGCTCTCCGCATTTTCAAAGACCTTAGAAGGCCCTTTTTTACTGCACAATCACTGTACGTGCTCCACACCTGTTTGTGTGCAAATTCGTGGGCGTGTGCACAATCGCAATGTTTGCCCACTTGGGGACGACTTGATCAAAGTTAATAATGAAACCCCACGCATTCACTCAGAGCAGTCTGATTTGCATCGACTTCCCACACATGCACAGACATTTAAAACAATACCGGTCATCATTAAAGCTTAAGCTGCCAATGTTGGAGAGCCTGGATATCATTAATCTAATGCAACCCTATTGATGTGTAAATACTCAACATTTCACCAGGGGCTCTTCTGGCTCAGAGGCTACTTGTGACAACAATAAAACAGTTTGTAATATTTATATAAACCCTTCTAACACCACATTTATGCAGACAGTCCCAGTTAAGAAGTATAAAAACTTCTCTTGAAACTCTGCCACTAAACAACTTAAAATACAATACGTAAAATGTGTTTATGTTCAATAAATGCAAGAGAGAACATTAGGAAGACAGAGTGTCAACTTCTAAAATAGAGCCTGCATTTCATAATAAACTGTGTGCCACAGTTTTTACAACCTGGAATGTAATGCTTCACAAACCTCTGTTTACCAACCAAGCTAAACTGCTGCAGCTATAGGATTAGTCCGTATACTGTGCAGTAGCTAAATCCCACAATGACACATGAGGTTGTTTTGGAGGGAGATAAATGTATAGTTGGGGCAGAGATCATAAAGACCAATTGCTTCCTCTTCTAGAGCACTTTGAAGCACTTTTGCTGAACAGTAGTTACAGGATAATGGCACAGCAAATGCACCTTTATTCCTAAGATTCACATCAATCAGCTGCTTTAGAGTGCACCGAGTTCAGCCCTGACATGCTAAACATAACATGCTTAAATGTAGTGTAACAGAAGCACTCAGTAATGTCAGATACATCTAGCTAAAGTTTGCTAATAGCCAATATTAGCGAACATTAGCCACTGTACGGTAGTGGTAATACCAGACCAAGTAGGTGTGTGGCAGCAAAACCTGTGGGTAACAGCTAACAAGGTTACTTGTACTATAGAAAGAAAAAAGAAAAATCACAAAACAAAAGCCAGCATGATGTTAGCAAGTGAAGGTGGTGAGGTGAGGTACAAATTGCAGCATAGAGGGAAGTGTTGCTTACTTGCTTTAGTGTATGTTGCTTCACATGTAGCTTAATCTGGCATGCTAATGTGTCCCATCTACATTATATAGGCTGAAACGAATACATACAGTATTACATACATGCATGGCTGAAACATTAAAAGCTCTTAAAGTCATGATTAAAAGAGCCAACATGTTGCTTGAGTACCTTCAGGATATAGTTCCACACACCAAACCAAAATAGAAGCCCTCTTTCTTCTCTACTTGGACATATAGGATGGTACAGTATTTATCAGTAGTGTGTATAATTCAGGCTGTGTCCAACCACTGTGGCAGCTCCATCCAAGGCCTTCACCGGTCAGTGCAAGGCTGACAAACAGTGATAAACCGTGCATTCTGTGGCTTCTATATGGCTGACAGACCCTGAAATGGATTACTAATGGATCAGATGGAGCAAAAAAGACAAAATACCCCAGGGTGGGGGATGCTGGGGAGGGCCGTAAACTGTCTGTTTGACTAGAGACAGAGAGAGGAAATAAAGATAGGGGCTTAGCGAGAGAGGCAAAGAGGACACAGTAAGAGGTAGGGAGGGGCAGGAATGAGAGGAGAGTGCAACAGAGAGGGGAAGAGGAGGGTAAATGAATAGGAAACCATGAGAAAGTGACACTTTTGAAAGACTCAGAGGCACTTTGGAGGAACGGTCCAGTGAACGCTCAGCCCGGTGGCCCTTGGGAAGAAAAATCTGCAGGGATGGAGGGGAGCGGCTGGGTGTATTTTCCTTCAACCTGACCAACAAGGCAGACGGCCAACACAACCGTGCTTCTGAGGTATTACTACAACAGCAAGCACAGACACCGCAGCACTCGCAAAAGTGTCATCAATGTCTCTGCACTTCATTTCCTGGCAGATCAGAGGTGGCGAGGGAACCGCATCCTCAAGGCCAAACACACATTCAAAGCACATTCGAATGTGACAGATGGAGAACACTTCTGAGCAACAGTATGTGAACGTTTTTGTACACACACACACGTCTCTGCGTCCCTGTGTGTTTCACACTGCGTTGCTTTGTAGATTGTGCTGACACAAGCCGAACGCCCATCACATGGGAGCCTCAGCGGTGTAATGATCTAACTCCTGCAGACCCAAGTTGCGCAAAGCTCATTTACAAATCCTCATCCCCCGGTGGCCCTGGCACGCAGACAGGATGCTATAACCAGTTGAGAACTGTCTCATTTCTGCGCCTCAAATCCTCCACGCTAAAGATTTCAATGCAATATCTCACAACTAAATCTTCAAAACACTACTCCTAGAAGCACATGAGGATAGCATCCCTCTTTCTCCTTAAGTTACTCGTTTGCACAGATCAACGTCTGGATATGCTTCGCATTAATGCAGACTATGATCAAAAGCATAGCTTTTCATTTCTTCATGTTCATTTCTAATGTTCGAGACAGTCATTGGTTTCCATTCAGTTTAGCCTGCTATGAAAATCTAATTCTGTCCGTCTTTATTGTCATGATTATGTTATGTTATGTGTCATCACTTCAACATCCAATATTTGGCGTTAGCCCGCTGCATTGTGTTTGACAGAAAATTTGTGAACAAGGCCGCTATGAAAAGAGTAATTCAATTTGGATCATAATAAATAAGACGACAGATTCGCAGACAACTCTAAATCTTCCTGGAAGGTAGAGAATACTTGAAGGCCAAACATTTTATCTGTTATGGTTTGGACAATGGCACGCAGTCATGTTAGGTGGCTTTTCATTAATAGGATTAAACCAGCAAAACGAATATCATTTAAATAAAGAACACTCCATCAGTTATTGAGTTTTAAAAGACTTATTCTTTTAAGAAACAAATGCAAATCAACTTCCTTCAACAACTTTCTGATATCAAGTGTCTTAACATACTAAGAAACTATCAGAAATGTTTCTGGAATTCAGCAAAAATTATTTTTCTGGCACGGGCAGATTTTTTCCACTTGCAGAATAGCAGTAAGCGTATTTTGATAGAGTGGACTTCTGATTAATGTAGATACGTTTTATTGTAACACACTTTGGAATCCTGCAGTCCCTCTGATGCTTTCCACATACACCAGACAGTCAATAAACCGACATCATAACCCATCCCATCTTCTGCTTTTTAGTCTTTCCACTAACGGCATCCAGGAGTCCTTTGTCAGAAAATGAACTCATTTCACAATACAGTCTACCGTTCTATCAAACTATTTTCCTTTTCTATTGTTCAAATAATGTTCTTTTTCCAGGCCGCTTCGCTCTAAACACATACATCTCCGCAGTCACCGAAAAGCAATATTCTCGGTTGAAAATACAAACTAACATTTTTTCCATTCCCTTCGGTTCATATCAGGGAGTAATTCTTCACGCACATACAGGGAGGTGCATTTGTCGCGAGCCCAGTCACGGCCTCACAACGCCCTGTAATGGCTGTATGGATTCAAAACAAATAAAAAGAGCCGAGGTCATTTGTTACTGGCCGTGACTCAACGCGTGTCCCTGCTCTCTACGTGCCATGTGTATGGGCAGACATGAGCGGGGCGGGATCTCTGCAGTATACAGGAAGTGTGTTAGAGTGAGCAACAGATGTCCTCAACATGTGAAGACTATCCGAGAGACGCAGAGAGCTCGTCACCAGGTTGTTGCATTAATAGCTGGTTCAAAGGTTGTGAACGTCCAGAGAGGGGAAACATGAGGGGGGGTCTATCTAATCTTGATCTATGACTGAAGCAAGTGTGAGAATAATACAACATCATTGTTTTGCCATAGAGCTCGCTGTGTATGTGTGTGATCAGGATCCTCCCTGCATTTGATGAGCTGAAGCCGTATGGTGTATGCACCAGCTTTATCACAGATGAGATGTGTTCTGCAGGGAGCTTAAAGATGTACTGCTCTATCACTGACATCACATTTATACCTATGGGAAGTGTAGGCCTTATTCACATCAAGTCAGACCAAATTCAATTCTTACAAAGAAATAGCTAAACAGAACTTGCCAGGCAGAACGCTAAAATCAGACAAAGCTCCGTGTTCAATGACAATGTTTTTCAATGTTAAATGCGAATGTCTTTTAATTAATAAGTCTTATAATACATGCAAATGCAAACTTAAGTATGGTTGAGGTTTGTATTTGGGTATGGTTATGGAAACGTTATGATTATGGCTCCCCCAAAAACTATGGTTAAGCTATGATAGGCTATAGTTAAGGTACATTTGAGGTACATTTGAGGGAAACTTTGATGCTGTGCACTCGTGCTCTTTGGCATCTTAAGTTACTACGGTACTACAGTACGCTCCTTGGCCTGATGGCAAAACTATGGATACATTTCAAACTTTTAACAGAGTAAGACATCCAGGTGAAATGCAGCAGCCACGCCTCGACCCAGACAGCATAACAAGGTTCACGCTTCGACATTCAACTCAAAGCAACTCATTCCAGCTGAGATACAAAGACGTGTAGGCTTGGTCCACACAGCCGCGACCTGCAGCCCGTGTCGGGGACAAGAGACAAGGTTGCTGATAGAATGTAACGCTTCAGTGGGCCGACGCCATTCAACATGAGACCAGGTCAAAAAGGCGAGCAATGAGGGGAGGAAAAAAGAGAAATAGATCGGAGGAAGGAAGAGGTGCTGGTGATGATCGGGGTCTCGGATCTATTCAGGAGCTCTCAACAGGTCAGTGGAAACGAAAGAAAGGCAATTCCAGTTTGTGAAGAGATCTGGAAACAACTCAGACTCAGAAATGGATGAAAAGATAAATATAGACTGGCCAACAAAAGATCTCTTCAGAAACGTAACTCAATTTGTTAACTAACACTGTGTGTCAGTAAGAGCTTTCATATGAGCCTTAATCCTGTGGTCGAGTATCATTTTAACAAGCGCAGAGCGAGAGGCGCTCCTGTAAAATCTAATTGAATGATTGCAGTATTATTTCTGAGCTCAAGTGGACACTTACCTCCGGGGCGTTGGCTGTTATTTCATGTGCTCGCTTGCAGCCACACAAGCAAAGTGTAATCAAAAACGTATGAAGCTCTGCTTCAAATCACCAAGGGCACCAAATTAGGAGAAGCAGAGGAGTCTAATTCAGATGTTAGTGACGTGTAAGAGAAATGAAAAGTGGAGAGGAAAAATAATGCTTTTAAAAATGCATTGCAGACTGGACGGGACTGATCTGAAAGAAATGTCAATTGGAAATGTGGATAATGGGGGTGGGGAGTCTGCAGTACACAATTCTGCAGCTTGTCAACATCCAGTATTTTCCCTCTCCCAGCAGAGACACTCACAATCCTTTCCTGCTTGTATATGATCTGAACATTTTGTTTCTTCAGACGCCCCACATTAATAATGCACAATCACACTCCTCTCTATCACGGATGAATACAGAACCACCATGTTCAACCCGGAGCAACCTGACAATCAGAAACATGCTATTTCTTATTTCGAACCCACCTCTTAAACTGCAGAGGTAAACTGCAGCCTTTCTCCGTTTCTATATAAAAAAACATGTCAGAGCGCCCCTGGTTTGAGCGTTTAAGGTTGGGGTGGGTAAAAAGTGTTTCAGCCAGAGACACCTGGCAGAATGGATCCACCAGAAAAAGCTACGTTTGGGAGAGACTACAGAAAATTGTTTTTGGTTCTCAGAAAAGTGCAGAAATTACAGCACCAAGGCATTTGTTCAGCTGTGGAATGGTGTGTGCTGATGTGTAAACCACTCATTACCTGCAAGGAAACTCTGCCCTCTATAGTGTGTCTTGTGGAATAATAATTTTGTTTATGTGCTGAAATGAATTCACATGACTATTATCAACACTATTATCTGATAAAGAAAAAAACAAGGCATTTACCATCCATTACTATCCCACATATAGGACATTTTGTTGCCTCCATCGCCACAGACTCGAGGCAGAACAGTAAGCTGGAATCAGCAGCTGTTAAGGAGTCATGTTGCAGGAAGACGTCCAGACAGATGAGTGGTTTGTTGTCTGAAAATGGGTTAGTCTAGTCTGAAAACTGTGTAGGTTGGCACTACCTGAACATCTCTGTTGCATTATGGGCCTATGACATACAGTCATGATTATTATGCACCAACTGGTGCTGCAACTAACAATTGTATTATTCTGTCCATTATTTACTCAATGTAGCACCTTCAAATTACTTCTTTTATCCAACCAACTGTCCAAAACCCAAACATGTTCAGTTGACGTTATATACGACAAAGAAAAGTAGCAAATCCTCACATTTCAGAAGCTGGAAGAGAGAACGGTTGGCTTTGGGCCAACCATCGGGCGTCTTGCTCAAGGACAAGACGGGCTGGGGATCGAACGGTCCACACTGCAGTGAGTGGTGGACTTGTTGAGCCACTGCATGGGGACTGAAAACAGGTATCAGCTGAAAACAGCTGTCACTTGGAGGCGTATATTATAGTAATACATGTTTTCAGGTGGGAGTATTGTGCTGCTTTTGTAATTTTACGTCCCACGCTCAGTCAAAACATATTTTGGCTGCGAGTGCACAATGCAAATGATCTACTGCTGCTACATTCTTACTTTCCAGTGACTTTTTTGGGCATTTTGAGCAGATGTGTTGAACACAGTGTTGTTTGTTCACACAGAGCTGATATGGCTTTGAGACAGGTCTTAAACTCTATCTTAAAAGCGTTAATTGATTCTAATGCACGTGGACTTGATATAATCTTTAACACTATTACATGTTTTGATGTGCATTTTAGACTACTGAGGCTGTTGCTAGTGGGAAATCCTTTAATGGTTGATTACTTTATGCCTGCTTAAAGCTGAGGGTCATTAAATACATTAATACAGTAGTATTAGTAATATAGTAGTGCTTATAGATAACTACTGCAGTCTGTTTCAGTGGATTTGTCCTTTAATCCAAAGCCTTTACTCAATGATGAGAGCATACATCATTACCAAAACCTTTAACCCTGCCGGTGTTTCTACTTCCTCCGTTTGACTCGGTGACCACGAGGCAGGGAGTCAGATCAGGCCTCTGCTGTGATCCTCCAGTCTGAGCAGGCTGGGTCACATCCTCTCGTTATTGTCTTTCAGATACATTATTCATCTTTTATTGTATAACACTCTATTCAATTATCCGCCTCTGGTTTTGATCAAGTGTCTCTCTCTGTTGGCCCCTTTGCCTTTAAGGCAAATGCTTTATCTTGTCTGTTGCTGTCCCTTCCTCCCTCCGTCCCTCTGTCTCTGCACTCTCCTTTCATCGTCCCTCATCCCCTGTATCATTGATTTAAAACTCACTTTAGATGACTGGCCTTCGGTCCCCGCAGACCCTGCTTCTAGAACGATATGATTCAGCCTTTTCACTGGCACCTTAAAAATGATACACCTCACTCTGTGACAGGAACAGGACAACCTCTAGTGGTGCACCTGCAGCACTTCAAGTGATGCTTTTTCCTCTCAAACCTCAAATGTAGATGAGAAATACCCACTGATGTTAAGCAGTCCCGTAATTAAATGCAAAATTTCATATGCAAGCGAGCTGTTATCATTCACCTCAAAGGTTATTGCCAACATATGAGGACTTTCACATGTCAAAAAGTTGTAAGAAGTCTATTTTTGGTTCCCCAGAGCTCAATATGCCTGACAGATAAGCTTTGATTCAATAATGCTTTAACTTTGTGCCAAATCACTGAAAACAAACTTCTATATAAATGTTTCAAACACATCAAAACACATAATGACCGCAGCTAAAGATCGAACCAAACCTGCAGAAGTAAACACGCCTGGCAAACAAACAACAACTTTTCATGCAGAAGCAGACTTGACTCCCTTGGGAGCATTTTCAACTAATATCACAATAAGGCGTGACCGAATTGCATCACATGAAAGTCAACTCCCATGTTAAGATGAGCTTCATGTAAATCACCTGCTTGTTGTTTACCAGTAGGAATGCTTCAGAGGGATTTCCCTCTCAGCTCTTTCCTCCCTAATCTTAGAAATACTGCGTCCAGTCATAAATAAGGACTAAATCAGCGCTCCGGTTTTCTGACCCATAAAAGTGAAATGCAGCGCAGCTCTTAAGGTCCGTGCTCGTGCATTTGTGCACAGCTATGTGCACCTGTCAAAGATGGATAAGGGGGAAGAGCTCTGCTTGAGGAGCATTATGGTGCCTGCCTCCCCGTCCTCCTCCTCTGTTGCCTGCCTCTCCCCACAGTGTGAATTCCTCGTGAAGAGGCCGGATATGAATTCATTTTACGCTGAGATGAAGTTATTAATGCCCACCATCTGTTATCATCAGCTAGCAGCCAGAACAGCAGCGGCGACACAAAGAGGAGTGCAGCACCAGTTGGAGAGCTGCAGACGTCAACACTGAGATGCATGATGCCACCTTGGTATTGATGAATAGCCTTTTTTTCCTGAGTTATCTATAGCCTTACTGTTACTGTAAAAAATAAAGTTCCATGAGACATCACACGTTTAACAGTGCAAAAAATGTGTTGTTATTTTTTCTTTGGTAGCGTTCAGAAATGGAGCTACCATTATTTAGCAAATCCCTTCAGTGGGTGATACAAGATTAACTTGTGCTAACCCTCCCTCTGTGCATGTTTAGTCACAGCTCGGCAGACTTAACGACGACGCAGAGGGAAAAATAAGGAATATTTATGCAATTTTTTTAATTATACAGTCTATTTTCTGCACTTCGTGACATTTTACTTGTTGAACAAAATGGTCTTAAAAATCTGCAATTAAATCAAATCACAATTTTTGAACTTTGCTATACATTATATTATGTGTGCATACGCACACATTTTATTTTTTATATATAAAAAATAAAAAGTGTGCGTATGAATACATTAAACTGACATGACTGCATTAACATTGACTCCATTCTTGGCTCCATCTAATCATGTGACCTTCTGCTCACTGTGATTGGGCTTCGTGAGGACTTAGCCCTCCCATAATGTGTACCTGATTTGGCTAGTGAGAGCTTCTTGATGATAAATAAACCATACAACCATTTAACACCCCGGCTACATAATTCATCAATGGAGGGGTGGGTGTGTGGGGTGGGATTGTGCACATGCGAGCGTGTCATGTTTGATCAACCTGAAGTGTTTGAGGATTTGATGATGACGGAGAAATTAGACAGATGAGGAAATGGAGCTGGAGGTCAAAGGGGCTTGTTGCTGAAGATTTAGACTGTGATAGCCATCAAGTGACGGCTCAGTGTTGTTATTATTGACTTGAGACAGGGGGAAGCAACTCAATTTGCTGTCTAGTGAGTGGACAAGACTCCGCGCCAGTTATTCCCTCGGCCCTCATTCAGTCCTCTGTTTTTTCTAAAAGGAGATGCTGCTGGAATCGGAAAGGCTCCATGTGCACACACACACACACACTCCAGCTGACATTACACATACAAACACACACACACACGCACTCCAACTCACATTACACATACAAATACACACAAACACACACACACACAAACACATCCAGTTGCCACCCTGAATTGAGTGTGTAGATTGATGACTCTATCCTCTAAGTGCCATTATTGATCACTCACTTACTATTTACTAATCAACACAAATTAAGGCAAAACCTGGCAAACACTGCTTCTTTAATCATGTAGTATTACATAAGTAGCAGCTCATTATTCTAAAGTAATTACAGAGCAGTTTGCTGGGAACAGAAGACAGACAGTGGCTACCTTCATTTGCATACAGTCACCTGATTGTTTGCCATATTCTGGTTAAAGGCTTGCTTGGATTCAGATGCTTATATGGACTCTTCTTTTAATTCAGTCCACCAGCAGAAAGTGTTAGAGTTTATGACAATGTTCAGTATGCTCTTGCTGATAGTTCATTATTCTGGAGAACAACGCTTCCTGTGAGTGTGTTACTGTTTACTGCTGCTAAGTGTTTACGGTTGTGCTAGTTTTAACTCCTTTATGTGCTGTTGGCTAGTTTAATCTACAGCAAAGCATCATCCATTAGATCATCATGTAGCGTCGCCGTCATGTGAGAACCACGTATCTCTAAAAAGTAAACTAAGAAAAACAGCCCTGTTTTCAGCTTTGTGTCAATGCATTTTCCAGCTGATCCAACAGGGGTTTGAAATAGTTTTAAATTAATGAAGGAGGAGCATTTTCTTACACTTAATCCTTCAGTTTATCAGAATCATTCAAATTCAAAATCACCACATTTGGAGTTTACACCGGACAGGAAGGGTCTGGAAAAACTGGAATCTGAAAATTAACTTGTAACTAAAGCTTTCAGATAAATGTAGTGGAGGAAAAAGTACATTATTTGTCTCTGAGATGTAGTGCAGAAGAAGTATAAAGTTGTATAAAATGGAAATACTCAAGTAAAGTCCCTCAAACGTGTACTTGAGTACAGTACTTGAGTTAATGTTGAAATGTCTCAGTTACATTCCACCATTTTTGTTAGGGAGCAAAAACATTAAAGAATGTCTTTTTACACTTCAGTCTGGAGACACGTTGCTAGATTGGCTAAAAACAAATATTCCTTATTTGAATCTTGTGTTTCTTAAAACCAGAGAAATCAGATCAGCCTCTAACCTGTTGTTTACTTGAGCTAAATGCTAACTTCTGCTAACTTAGTGCCAAGTAAAGCATTTCATTAAATGGATCGTCCAACGCCAAGTACTTACTAAATTAGTCATTCATGTTGTCAGTATATCATGGTATTAAACAATTACACAAATACATGCATCACTTAGAGAATGTTTACCCACACAGCAGGCTATCCTGTCACACTGTTATATTACAATGGACGTGCAGCCAGTGGCGCACAAGAACCAATGCAAAGTGAAGTAATTAGATCGGACAGAAAACAATGAATCAGCCTGTGTAGCAACGGGCTTAAAGTTAATGAAAAACTAACTGGGTTGCCGGGGAAGGAAGAATACGGCATTTTATTATTTGACAGAAGTGAACTTATTATCTATCAAGTAGGTGTACAGTTGACTTTGTAGTAGGGATTTTGATAATAAACACTGTTTATATGTCAGTATAATACATATTGATATTAGTATGAATAGTACTGGTGATGGCAATTAAAGCAAGTTAAATAATATACATTTGTACTAGTATTACATACATACTACTGTGTATGGTGTCGCTCAGTGCAGATAACTGGCCTGGCAGTGTTTGTGCTATAAAGCACTGTAAGAATACAGCCATCACTATGCTATGAAAACATGAGCACAGGACAATACAATCTAAAAACAGTGATTATTTTAATCTGCCCAGTGAGGGGAAAAAAATGATTCCCATGACTTATTCAAAGCCCTATTATACCCCAAAATAACCTCTACATCTCCTGACAGTGAAAATAAAGCACGTTCTACTAGATACTAGATATATTTACTCCTTTCCTTTCTCCGTTTTTCATCATTATTATTTGTGTTATCTTGAAACCCAAATCTGATCTTGGCCAGCTTATTAAAAGGGCATTTCAGGGCTTGGCTGTCTCATAATCCATACCCAGAAAAATATCCTCTTTTCCTCTGTGCGTGCATTTGTGTTTTTTTGACAGAGAGATAAAGCAAAAAGAGAAAGAGTGTGTGTGCATTAATGTGCTGCGGTGGATTTATCCTTTTCCACCCCCCCTCATCCTTCTTAATGCAAAGTGCAGGCGCGAAGCCATTAGACCGCAGAATAAGTGAGATGAGTTGGGAGAGTGTAAAAAAAAAAGAAGAAAAAAATGAATACAAAAAGTAGAACTGTGGAAATACGTGACTCAAAGCACACACACACACACACACACCACACAAACACACATTCACCTCTCTGTGTGCAAGAGGTCTGATTCAGACCAGATATCTCCTGAGTCTCATTACGACTGAGCTGATCGTACCAGACAGACAGACGAAACAGAGATGTTTACTCGTGTAATGGGGTCTGTGGAGAAAACAAAATCACACCACAGGGACGAAGCTTTGATGGTGAAAGTAAAGATCCTTTTCTGCTTTTTGTCTGTCTTTCCACTCGTTTAAATGCCATTGGAGAGGATGTCTAATTAATGAGGCCGAAATATGAGTCTTTTTGCTTCAAAATAAAGGAGATGGAGAGAGCAGGGGCTCAAAGTGAGAACCAAACGCCTTTGCATACTATCACTTTATAGATCAAGTTTGACTGGATCAGACATTAAACCTCCATAAAAATGAGCCCTAGTACCCAAACGTAGATGCAGATAACATGGGCTTGCCCACTGAAAGGGAAAGGGAAAAAAAGTACATGTTTGATTAGATTGTAATGAGTCATTTCACCAGCCGGGAATCATCGTCAGAAAGGATTTCAGAGTAAGATCACTATCAAATGTATTGACAGAGAAGGATTTAGCACCACAATGGAGAACAAGTCAAGCTCATTCCAAACAAAGGCGATAATGAGTTGTTTTAAATGCATTGTCTATTTGAGGGGAGCTAATTCCTCCATCTGGAGCCCCTGTATGTAGAATAAACACTGATCAGTAACCCATTATATGATTGGAAGTTTAAACTAAGCAATCTGATGTGATAATATTGTAATTCAGTGCCTCTATTGGTTCTAATCAGTGGCCACAGCCTCCCAGCTTTTTATCACGAGGAAAACGTGACAGTGCCTGTAATCCATCCATATGTAACTTGATGTGACGGAGATTAAGAAGACGCAGCTAAAACTGGCTCGTTCAGCAACTCCTTGAGTCTGCATTGCATTGTTTTGGGTGGAGGAATGATGGACGGGAGACCTGCGTATATTTCCATGTTGTCAGCAGAATATATTTACTGGTCAGATATACAGTTAGCCAAGGACGCACTACAAATGATTAGCAAGTTAGTAGCACCAAAGCTAGCTAGCTTTATAAGACCAATTTATAAGACTAATTTTGCAGTGGAAAATGCATTACAGCCACATATAGACTTTGTAGTGCGTCACTATGGGATATATGGCAAGAGGAATCGCGCTGTACAAACCCTGCTACATATACGTCAATCCATCCACCTATTCCCATTTTGACTCAATCATGGAAGGGCTGAAGCCTATTGTAGCACGCAATAGGCACAATGCAGGTATAAAACTATGTCCTAGAACACGTTAACTTGCATTATGTCACGAGAAGTTACATTTAACCAAACAAAACAAAAAGTGTGACGCTTTGAAGTGGCAGAGCGGGGCTGTGTGGTGATCCTGTAGGGAGGCTGAGTCAGTGGATGAGCTCTTCATCCCAGTGGGCTCTAGTTCTCATCCACACAGCATGACGTAAATGTCACCTCCGCCAGTCTGTCTCATTAAAGCCACGCAACTGGATAGATGCCAAAGCTTGGATTGACATTAAAGAAAAGTACTAGTCAGAAGAGGATAAGAGTGCAATATAGATACAGTATATTTTTTGATGTGGTATACATCAAATGGGAAGAAACTAAAAACTGCTCCAATGAAACAATGGAAGAGGTTTAATTCTCACGTCTTTGCCCTGCCATAATCACTGCACAGGTGTGTATTCAAAACTCTTTTTAACTGACAAAGCTCTTCTTCTATGCAGTATCCCCCGCCACGCTCTCAGGTTGATGAATAGGGACTATACATGACTGTTTGTATTGATTTCAGATTATGTTGGAGTTCTCTGCACCAACAAACACAAAGACAGGACCACCGGTCAATAAATCAACCTCATGTACTATTCATGTACACCTCAACCAGTTTTTTACCTCCTGTGCCGTAACTGTACGGTACCAGAGTTTCAGCACAAGCTAGCGGGCAATAGTTGAAACACAGATATTTGGGTAGAGAGCACTTTTAAACACAAAAGCACACAAATATGTATCTAAATATAATGCTTAGGTGGAGTTTACTGGTGGAAAAAAAACACACAAAAAAAACAATAACCAACATCGCCGTAGACGTTTCTAACAGACGTTTTTGAAAATGTGTTATTCACAGACATATTCTTTGACGAGCTATAAATGTTATGTGGGTTAATCTAACTTTTTGCATTAATTGCTATACATCCATAAAATGTTATTTCTCCAAATGAATATAAATGTTCAAGTTCCGCCTCTTTACCGTGTCAGCTGCTCTGTGACTGTTAGTTAAAGGAGCTAAAAAGATCTTAAAATCTTGCTCAATCTTAAGTTCTGCAACCTCAAACTTGATATTTATCTAAAACATTATGACTGACAATTAATTATTAATTAACAAAATATTTGTGTTACTTCTTCAGAAATGATAATATTTTAATTTGTAGGTTTTGCGCTAGTTAACTGTTGAACATCTTATTGATATAATTCTAATCGCGATGCTCCTAACTGGGTTAATGTCCGGTTATAACACGACTGCTGCAGACACTAACAGTGATGACAGTAGCATCTATGTGAAAAATATGATAGGATTGTGACATCATATATTTCAAGTACCTTTAAGGTTATTTTCACGAATAAAAAAAAGAACCGTGCTCCAACAGTTTAGCTGTCTAGGATGTGAAGACTTGTCAGTTTCCAGATGTATAATTCTATATAAGTCAAACATGATGGTAAAGGAGGGGAATTTAGAAATGCACGTGTATTTCTGGAGTAAACATACAAATAAAAAACTGCAGCTCCACAAAAGCTGAGTGTTTCAGCCCCATGGAGAGCGGCTGCAGCAGGTAAATCCAGCCAGCAGGTGTTTCAGCACCATGGAGAGCGGCTGCAGCAGGTAAATCCAGCCAGCCGGTGTTTCAGCACCGCGGACAGCGCCGACAGGCTGCTCCTGACCGGCTCAATGCTTTTGGCAGCGTTTCAGGCTCATATTGGTGGCTTTAAACGGCCAAGCACGGATTACCACGCCGCCATTATAATAGAGCGACGGGGGGGGGGGGGGGGGGGGGGGGGGG
>JAVQJL010104234.1:0-15013 GCA_036024295.1 Nannoperca obscura
CCCCCCCCCCCCCCCCCCCCCCCCCCCGGGCCCCACGTAGGAAATGACAGTATCAGTTTATTTTCAGTGTCAAAAGCACACGTTCCAATCTTTATTTTCAGCCGTTGTCTTTTGTATGATATTGTGAGAAACGTTTTACTTTTTAAATTGTAAAATGTCTTATTTTTAAGGAATTCAGATGCACACACCGTGAGCTAAGCTCTACTCTGATTGTCCTTCTCACTCTCTCCCTCTCTGCTACGTCCTGTTATATTGTTGATGGTGCTCTGGCGGCCGACATCCTCCTCATTGACCCCCGTCTCCCTCTCTGCCTTTTCCGTCTCGTGAAAAACGATTCCAGCTCTCTGATTGAATTTTATTCCTTCCTGACCTGGTCTATTCTGTGAGGGCGCCATCAATCTTTGGGCTAACACGACGTTTGTTTATTAGGCCTATACTCGGGAAAAGTATAGGCCTAAGTAATGACTTTTATGAGCCTGATTATAGGTGGTGCAATCGGAGAGTTTGGAAGGACACACCACCAGCGTTTCATTGTGGCTATACACGAAAAAAACAACATTTTCTTTTGTGCTCTTTGCTGTCGTTGTTCACAAATACACGACATTCCAGTAAGGCCTGTGCTGTCTGCAGTGCGCATGTGGCCCGCAGCTACACACTCGTGTTTTGTTTTGACGTGTTGTACTCTTGGTATTGCTGTTGTCGTCTTGTCGGCCTAAAGGCCTGATGCTGCCGAACAGAACGTGAGGAATAAGCTCACATGAATCACACATCGCATACTGACATGCTGCTTGGTCTGCAGTGGGTGCTGACTTGGCGTACGTCAGTTTGTAAGACTTCGTTTCTGGCAAAAAAAACAAAAAACTAAAACAAAAAAAACAGAATTGTTTTTGAGTTAAAGAGTTTTGATAGAAATTCAAGCAGCTTTGGAATTTAAATGAGCAAATTATAGGCCTAGATGTGTATTGTGTCATTATTATTAGCCTATATATATATATATATATTAACTGGTATTCTTTTTACTCCTGTTTATTAACAGATTATATTAATACAACGCAATAATATTTTATTAAAAGTCAGATTTTCTGTTTATTCTAGTAGTGTGATAATAACGCATATAATCGTGAGTGTGTCATAAAATTATTATTATCATTACTATTATTATTTTTGTTATTGCTTTTGTTATTATTATGGATGTTGTCTTTGTACGAACTGTAGCCATGCGCCCTTTCACGCACACCTGACGCACCCATCTGTCCAAGCAAAAATTATTTTAACATATTTTTTAAATGCCGTATATATTAATGACATTTAAATAAATATCCATCTGCGCTTCATAAATATTTCGCCCCCCCCAAAAAAGAAATTAACGTTTAAATTGTGTTTAAATACAATACACAGCAGACGTGTATTGTATTTGACTTAAATAATTTTCATTATTTATTAGGATACGTAATAAACTAAATAAATGCCTATTTTGAAGTTATTTATGAGTTTCCATTTAACGTGATTAAAGGAGATTGATTCACATTCATTAACGTCACCGAAGAAAAACAACCTATTCTTGCCTTTAAAAGTGTTTTTGAGAAGAATAAAAAAATACTGCCAACTATGATTACAATAAAACACCAGTCTGACATTTCGAGTACATAAAGTCAATTTGCTCTTCTTTTTTTTCGCCACCAAATATCCACTCTGAAAAACCAGGGATGAGTTACGTGTAATAAAACCTGACGATCGGAGCTGTCTCCATTCGCGTCAATGTCACGTCTGACTGGCGAGAATACAAACATCAAAACCGAAGTGACATCGGGACTATCTTTGGCATGTGTGGTATGATATTAAGTAAGCACTGGTATGCGCCAGTAAACACACAGCGCAATCCCAAACAAAGTTGTGCTGTGTGCAGGCTGGTTCCCAGATCTCTAGGCCTCAGGTCAACACCATCACTTAGAAAGCCTTTAGCACTTCTAGTATGACAATAAAAATATAAACAGTGAATGAAATGTGAATATGAATGTGTAAACGCAAACACATCTCTAACAGGCGTCTTCTCTTCAGACGTGGATACAAATTAGCTTTTTGCGTCAATATTTATTCGCGTTTCCTCAAAGATTGTTCCCCTATGAAGATGAGAAGGACATTATATTCTTCTAGGGCTTTATTGCAAGTCGAGTTATATTCGTTTTTCTGTGAGAGTAAAAGTTTAAACGTTAAAGTAATAAAACCTAAATCTCAGAGGGTCAGATCAGATTAATATCGAATCCTTTCTTTACCTTCCACACACAACTAACATGGGCCAGACTGAGTGTAAAATATCACTTAGCCCGTATTCAAGGCTGTAAGAAACGAGGCGTAACTTTAACTCACATAAAATGACAATTTATTAAACAAACAAACAAATCCTTCAAAAAACGTTTCAACAAAGGAAGAATCTTTGAAATAGTACGGTGATATACACGTTCCTTTTCTTACTTTTATAATGGAACACTTGTTTGGACAATTAAGGCAATTCAATTTAGAAACACTTTTTAGGTGTTTGGTCCATAATATCCGGCTACATTTTAGAAATAAATTACTATATGCAATTTACACGTCCATGAAAACTGACATATCCTTAACATATCATATAAAGCCACAAAAGCAAAGAGAGACTTACTGTTATTTGCAGTAACACTGTTCTTTAGAAAAAACCAAGATCATGTCTTTTCTGTTTGTTTGTTTTCTGTCTCATATTAGTCCATGTGGTGTGGGCAGGTAAGAAGGGGACAATCGTTGTATTCTACTGGAAGAGTTCAAACACCGTGAGGAAAATACTGAGCCCGTTTCTTTTTTCTTTTTTTTTTCTTTTGGTCAGAACTTGCTGCAGTCATATACGAAAGCTCCCGAAGTGCGATAGATGGACTGGCTCGGTGGGAATGACATCTGACAGCTGTTATTCCCATTCACCGGTGAATTATTCAAGCCAATTCTTTGGGATTCAAACATCTCTCGGACTGAATGGAAGTTCTGCTGCTGCGCTGGGTACGTTGCGCCCAGGTGACCCAGGTCTCCGGCCTGGTTGAGGTACCATGAGGTCAGCCTCCCTTGGTGGGGATGGTGGCCCTCCTGCCCAGAGTTTAGATTACCGTGGGTCAGGGAGGATGAGGTGGTAGTGACCGAGTAATCTGGCAACGTTTCGTCCACGGTGGTGCTCGGTGCCAAGTGGCTCGATCTGTCCCCGGCGTACAAGCTCATGGCTTGCATGTTACAATGATAGGTTGCATTGGAGGTAGTGGAGATGGAGTTTTGGTTACAGGGTGAACTATAGACGGACGTCTGACTTGGAGAATAGTTTAAGGACAAACACGGTGTTATACCTGTCCTGGTGGAGGCGCCGAGGCTTGGTGTGAGCTCGGTGGCCCCTTGCGGAGACCCCCTGAGGGAGGTCATGATGTTGTCTACGCTGAAACCTTGCGTCGAGGCCTGGCCGTGGTGCTGGTGGTGCTCGGAGCTGTCCATGCCGATGGACCTATTGGAGGGGATGCTGTGAGGGCTCCCACTGGACATGCTGCTGCTGTCCGGGCTCTCGATTTTGGGCACGGTGCTCAGAGAGGGCGAGTCGGCCTGCGGAGGCGTGACGGTCCCGTTCTCGGTCTTAATATCCTGGATCCTCACAGGCTTGGAGCCCTGCCCCGGCTGCTCCTGCTCCCGGCCTTGCTGCCTCGGCGGCAAATCCTTCTGCTGCCGCTCGTCTTTCTCTTTCTGCACGTCCTTCTTTTTGAACCGCCGTCTCCTCCTCAAGAAGCTCCCGTTTTCAAACATGTTGTAAGAGTCCGGGTCCAGGGTCCAGTAGCTGCCTTTGCCCGGTTTTTTGTCATCACGGGGCACCTTGACAAAGCACTCATTGAGGGAAAGATTGTGCCTGATGCTATTCTGCCAGCCCTGCTTGTTGTCTCGGTAAAACGGAAACCTCTCCATGATAAACTGGTAAATCCCGTTCAGGGTCACCTTCTTGTCAGGCGAGTTTTGGATAGCCATGGTGATGAGCGCAATGTAACTATAGGGGGGTTTGACCATATCCTTGGGCTGAGGTTGGGGAGTGTACGGCCCATAAGCCCGTGCCATGCTGGCGGGGTATTGGTCGTGAGCCGCGTGAGAGTACATGTTCATAGGCGCCGGCATCCCGGTGTATCCTCCACCGGCAGCGGCCCGGTAGTAGCTCGGGTCGCTGCTGATGTACGGCACGACGCCCAGAGAGTTGGGACTGGAGACGGAGTAGCGAGCCTGCATGATGCGTTCACTCTGAGCCGGCGACAAATAAAGCTCCCAAAAAAATACGCAGACGGAGAGCTCCCGCTTCTCCCTCCTGTGAATGTCGAGGCGCTCAAATCACAGCTCCTCGCCGCTCAGCTCAGAGAGAGCAGCAACAACAACAACAACAACAAAAGGTTGAGGAAAGTCTTGACAACCACGCAGCGTGCTGGATCGCGGCAGTGTTTAAGCCGTCCCCATCTCCGTGTGTCTCCACCAAACGCACACTGAGCAAAGTTCTGAACTTTGGACGTCCGTCACCACGCAGGACTTTTTGCGCAGTTAAATTCTTTCCTCCTTTTTGCTGCCATTGGAGCTCCTCCTCCCAGAGCGCGCGAGTTGTCCAATGGGAAGCGAGGCCGCGCGAGGGGGGGGGGGGGAGAGAGAGAGAGATACCGGCCACAGTCGGGGCTTTTTTAGAAAAACGAGAGGAGGTGTCGGTCACTCCCAGTTTACTCCCAGCCGAGACTTCGGACGCGACTGAGCAGCTCACACGCACACGATCCGGGAGCGGAGCGCGTGTTCCCGCACACTTTGTTACAAAAAAGACATCCTCTATCAGACCCGTAGCTGAATTAAGACATTTTTCAAATTGAAAAGTTCCACATCGATACGTCAATCTGGACATTCAATTAACTCTGATCTAAGACAAGAAAAGAATCACATCACAAATCACATCGTCTGTTACTGTATGTGGTGTGTTCTCTTAATATCACGATATCATTAATTTCCTTTTTTTTTTATTAGAAAAGATAGTAACGCTAATATACCAAACGGCGCCGTTTATTGCGTGCGGTTTGAACGTACACAACATTTTATTAGTTAAAGACCCAACACCAGCAGCTGATCAAAGCCGAGCCGAGCGTCGTTGGCAGCGGGCCGTTAAGTGAGATCTCGTTACTGCGGAAATTCAAGACAGTTTTGGGCCGAGAGGTGCGAGAGTTTATTCAGTAAAAGGATATAAACCAAATGGGATGGCCGTGACACCTTACACGAGGCGCTTTTCACCAAACTGTTGGGGTTTGTGCGGTGTTGTGACGTTAGAGGCCTCCTGAGAATGTGTCGTATACCTGGAACCGAATAAACTAAACTACGAGCAACGCCTTCAGTCATCTTTAATTTGAAAGAAAGAAAAAAAGGAATTGTATGTCGTCTTAAAACCTCCGTTTTAAGACTGAGGTTTGGTATAAAATGAGATTTTGAGCAAAGATAGAAATAAATCCAAGAGTCCGACTGCGAAGGCCTCTGCGTCGCCCTGCTGTCGAAGGCGACTGTGCATGAAATTGTAAATGGTCACTGTGAGGCAAAGTTACAATCCCAATATCGCTGTAATCCTTCGCAGGTCGTCTTATTTAAATGTCCGTGCAGTGGCCTGGTGCTCCGCCGGTTTCTCCTTACATGGACCCGGGAATGAACTTTTTCCAGCGCCCTGGGCTGTTTACACAATTCACACGACGGACTTTATTACTTAATACCACGACCTGCCCACACGGCCCTCCTCCACTCTGGATTGTTTAAGGTGTCCACGACTGTGGGTGTCAAAGGAATACACAAAACAACAGGCGAAACATTTGATGGCTGTTTTTTTTTTATTTTTTTTTTTTACCAACATTATAAGGAGGAAAATAAGTGTTGTAGATGCATGATGACCGAAACACTTGTAATTTAATAATAACATAATATGAATATATTATTTGGTCTACATTTGAATTGAAAGTAATGTCATTATGTGTTTGTTTTTGTGGGGGTGACTGTTTCTTTCTTTGCTTGTTTTGTGCATTTTTACCACTCAGTTTTCCCTCATTGTATTTCTTTTCTTCATAAAACAAAAGGCCGAGATCAAAGCAAATAATCAGACAAAGGGGATATAAATATTATTATATTAGATAAAATAATCATAAAAAGAAACACAATGCAGTATTCTACTTACTTACTTACTACTTATGTACCCTACTGATGTTAACATAAATACAAAATAACGTGATTCAAATTTAAAGCAAACTCTCAATGATGACACATTTTTTAAAATAGGTGGATAGGGGACTGGGGGGGGGGGGGTATTTAAGTTTCATCATAACTATGATTTTGGCTCCCTCTAGTGTGTTCTTCAATTAGCCTGCACTGATTTGTAAAACGTATTACTACTAACCTATTTAAAGATAGTTATTCTAAAACCACATGAAGTCTTTTTTATAACAGAATTACCTGGAGACAAATGAAATAACAGATAATTGACAAGATGCTATTAACTGTACCATCATCACTACCATCAGGTTGAAAGTTATTTACCGGACAAATAGGTCACTAAACCAGACCCAGCCAGCTTGTTTGAATCTTTGGGTCCTTTAAAATTTAAATTGATGTTGACATAAATAATACATTTTGTAAATGACAAATACATTTGAGATACATTTAACTACTTAATATGGTGTTTCTGTGTGAGTGTGTGTGTGTGTGTGTGTGTGTGTGGTGTTGGATGGTTGATCTATTGCACCATAGGAGCTTCTAGTAGGCAAAAAGGTTGCAGAGCATTAATAAGACTCTACTGCCACCTCTCGGTCTGTTTGAGTACTACAATCCCTCGTGTCTGGATTCATGAGAAAAGAAGCACAAGTCATCAGATAAGAGAAAACATGACATTGAATATCGAGATGCACTATTCAGTAGATACATATATACATTATCAGTCGATCGTTGATAACGTTTTCACTGTGCTGTAAAACATTTTGGTTAAAAAATGTTGGAGCAATTATTCAGGACATATGGTATGGTATGGATATGGTAAATTACGTTTGAGTGGACATTCAAAAGACAAAACACTCTTTTTTCTGAGTTTAAATCAGTATGAACAGTTAACATCAGTGGTGGAAGAAGTACTTAGATCCTTTACTTAAGTCAAAGTAGAGATACTCTGTTACAAGCCATTGTGCTGCATTGACAATTTTATTGAAGTAAAAGCACAAAAGTCTCAAAATATACTTTATAGAGAGTAAAAGTACCCATTATGCAGAATCTGCATAGAATAATAATCTGCAAGAATAAAGTAGAGGAAATAAAAATATTCATTCAAAGTACAAATACCTCAAAACTGTACTTATCTGAAGTACTTGAGTAAATGTATTTAGTTACTGGATTACATGATTCATGCAGTGAACCTGATAATCTGGCATCCATGATGGCAGTGAGTGGAAGGGTGACAAAGTCAGAGAGCTTCCCCCTCCAGTCTGATAGAGTTACAATATATATAATCATTATTATAAGGAACGTTTCATTGCAGACTTCTTAATATTTGTAAAGCTGGGCCCTTGTTTGTTTGAGGAGCCCATAGGCCTTTTATAATTCCTGTTTTTCCTACATGGGCACATATTCTAATTATCTTAACGCATCGCATCAAAATAATTTTCTACACATCATGCAGCACAAAATTTGTAGAAGGCTGTGACCTGCATCTTAGAAGAATACTTTAACATTTTCTAACACATATTAACATATAATAACACATTTAAATCACATGCTCTAATTAGAAAGACAAATATTGAACACCTATGCAATAGTGAAACAGCTAAATGCCAGCTCTGACACAATCTGTGGTGAGTTCAAAGTGCCCCGGCCTGGCCGTTTCTAGTTTACGGTCCCCTTATTATTCTTTTCTTTGATATTTTAAATGAAATGGGTAAATTGTGCCAAAGAGGCCATGTCTTGCATATCCCTTAACTAATTTACAACTGCAAGCTTATTTCACTATCATCCTCTGCATGCTGTTCTTGGTCACAGTGCGCCAAGACAGCAATGTATGGACTCAGATCAGTGTCAGTTACATTTGGCATTGAAAAGAGAATCTGGCTTTGAAAACAAAACATGAACTTTATATTTTATATTTTTTCTTCATGTCACTCTTTTTTCAGTGACAGTTTCTTTTTTTAGTTTCAACTCTCTGTCACTGTTTTGGCTTGGACAGGAGGGGTTTGAGGGGAGGGGCAAGGAAAGCGTGATTGACGTTTAATCTGCATAGTAAAGAGAGAACGTCACTCTTCACGGTTCCTGAACCAGCCATCCTCTCGTCCACTCAGAAGCCTCTGGCATCACCACAAACCTACAGCGATGGCCTCCACGACTTCAGACAGACAAACAGACTTAGCTGCCGTTTTGGAGTTCAAGTGAACTCAAGACAGCTGTGCAATTAAAGTACCGGTGCTTGGAGCGGTCAAAAGGGACAAAACATATTTTCTCACAATTGTGTCCGTATTTTCTCAAATAAGTAGTGATGATAATAACGGCCTGGTGTCTGAACTGGCATGAACAAATAAAGGCCCGGGGAAAAGACGGCACATTTAGGGCTTTCATGAGTTCACCTGGAACTATCAAACCGCAGCTGTTTGTCTCCGCCACTGTTTGCACACGAACAATCATGGATGCAACCTAACGTTAGCTAGCTGTCATGTATTTGCAAAGGTTAGCGCTCGTTCCAGCGGACTTCTGCCAGACTAGCATAAGGTCAGTTAAAAGTTACATTTAACCCAGCCTGGTTCTGGATCAGGTTGGCTGGTTCAGGAACAGTGAAGAGAGACATTCTTTCCTCTGTATGTCGATTATACGTTAATCACGCTCTTCTTGCTCCTCCCCTTAAACCCCTCCTCTCCACGCCAAAACAGTGACAGAGTTGAAACCGAAAAACTGACATTGTAAAAATAAAAACACGAGCGCGTAAAAAAAAAAAAGAATCAAGAAACAATCTGAACATTGTAATTGAAAAACACATCAGAATGTACAACATATCAAGCTCACGTTTTGTTTTCAAAGCCAGATTTTCTTTTCAATGCCAAATGTAACGGTCACTGTTGTGACTCCATAGGGTATAGCTGTACAAAACATTGTTGGAAAAAGGTGTTATTGGTTGGCAACATCAGCATGTTGCATTAACATTCGCTTTATTTATTCATGCTTTAGTTCAAGTGAAAAAGTTTTGCTAATACTTCAAATATATTGATCTCATTTTGCTTCATTTAGACATTTGTCCTGATGCTTTACATTTCCATACTAGTATTTTTTTCGACAAGGGCATAATTTTCATAAAATGTTATTAGGACATTTATTGATTAACAACTAAGCCACTAAAACTAGTCTTAGGCTGTCATTGAGAGCAGTAGAACATTGTAATTTGCTTCCTGAACTTTTCTTTCTGTACAAAAAAAAAAAGACACAATCTGGAGCTAAACCCACATCTAACACATCTTCTTAAGTCAGATAGAAGACTATCCAGGATTGAAAGGATAATTACATATGGAGTTCAGATTATAATGCTTATAAAGATGAACTAGGCTGTATTTGATGACCCTGAACAAAATTATTTTAGGCTGCATGATTAATTTTTAAATGTTAATCTGCAAAATATCGCAGATTCAGAGGCAGGACAAGTTCATGACTGAAGGTTGAATATTTGTTCTTTTGAATTTAAGACATTATAAGACCTTTTAAGGACCAGCAGCCATTGGAGGAGTTACAATGGTTTGTGACATGACATGTTACAGTAGGCCATAGCTAATGGCTGATCTCAACTGCAAAAAAACAAACAAACAAAAGACCACAAGGGGAAAAAAGTAATTAAAGTAACACCTTAGCCAGTGGAACAATTTTAAAAGTCTGTAAACCACAGCTTCTATGTCATTTTTTTAATTTTTAATTAGCTAATTTAGGATATATACGTTATGTACCCTGGATCACAGATCATTTCAAATGTATGTTCATTATTCTCTTCAGCACCATGGACAGCAGACACATTAATAAGCTTGTGGTTTTCTAATGTAAGAAACATGCCTGAACTCTACTGTCAACGCTGACATTATTTGTATATATTACTAATTAAATATAAACATGCAACTAATTATACTGCTCCAATTTCTACTTTCTCAGACACTATTAGACTTATAAAATGATAATATTTGGGGCTCACAGCATAGACTGCTTTTCATCTGATGCTTGATGTCTGTCAGATTACTGAATGATCATATGCAAACAGTGGGATTTATTCTGAACAATTGGTGTTGAATCTACTAATTATATCTGGCTCCTGAAAAAGCCAAAATATATACGGAGTCAATTAACACATTGATTAATCTTGAAACGTTTTGTGAGCGTATTCGTTTCAAACGTCTTTGAGTGTTTACATCTCTTATCAGATTAGAAATATTTGGCAATCCAGTCAGAACTGGATTAATCAAGTCAAACTCTAACCACGTATTGTTTCATTGGAGCATGTCTACAGTTACAGCGAGGATTCTTTCACTCTAATATGTGCATTTGTGGATAACCTTCATAACAAGAATCTAAATTAAATATTCTGAGATGACTTTAGTCTCTTTAGCAAAATGAAGTTATGCATGCGCAATAACTTAGAGGGAATAAATGAACAAATAATAAGAGCCCTTGAACTTTCGATCACCACAAGGAGGCGGTACAGTCCCGTGAAAACCAACAGGACTAAACACAAATGATTTTTTTTGTCTTAGTTGTGTGTTATATGTGACTGAATGCGTCTTGTTTTGATCGTTTTAGCAATTAATCTAATAACAACTATTGCATTGCAATGGTTTAGGCTATAGGTAGGCTTCTTGGGATAAATAAGACAATTATCAATCAGCATATGAACAGCGTGAAAGAATTACTTTCTTCTAAATCATCATAAATCTATTCTTGTTCCTTTGGTAAACGAATGGAGTGCATCGGGCTTAACAATAAAACATCAAGTTTATTAAAGAATCCACCGAAGAAACCACCAGAACTCCGTGGAGGTGCTCAATGCGATGACATATCAATATTGTTTGTTAGTTTTTTTTAATCAAAACTTAAAAATAACCTTAACCTTTTTGAAGGGTCACGAATAAAGGCAAATAATGGAAGTTCGAGAAATTGAATACAAACTGCACTGTTTAGAATGCTTTTCATAATGAATCTGGTTTTAATAGTATAATGATGATGATGATGATGATGATGATCTTGTAACAGTAAGAAAGAAAATAGAAAGAGGGAGAAGAGAAGATTTGCAGTTCTGATTAAAAAAAGGACTTATAAAAGGTGTTTCATAATAAACATTTATTGCTAAAGACATTTAACACAAATTATCTTTTAAAAAATAAATCTCTTTAATGGATTCTGCAGGAAATCAGCAACAATGTCAGCGACTTCAGAAAAACAAAATTAAGTGCATGAGTAAAGATTAATTCAGGTTTGTGTACGTTAAGTAATTGTGTCAGTAAGCATTTTGCTGTCCCGTGTGTGCAACGGCACACGTTGGAATGAAAGTGCGGACAAGTCCTCACATTATTACTAAACTGTTCATAAAAAGGTCAAAGTTCACAGAAGTGATTTGTCTCCGACTCGAATGGAACACGCGCGCCCTTTACGCCCGAAGTCACCAAAGATAAATAACTCCCCCTGAGGGCTGAATTAAGCAGAACGGTTCTTTTGTCACATGACACACGGCTTGACGTCCTGGTAGACGCTTTGGTGATGGTGATGAAGCTGATGGTAGTAAGATCCGCCGGCGCTGGGATGAAGAGACGAGATTCCGTTGAGGTTCAAAACGAAGTCCTTCCTGTCGCACACAGGAGCGGAGTGGCTGGAGTACCGAGACAGTCCCACTATAAACAAACAGGACACGCGGGGTCAAATCATCATTTCCTGGATTTCTTTTGTGTTTAATATCTATATGTTTTGCCCAACTGCTGGCTAACCAAAAAAACAAAAACATGCGTTTCTATTCATCTGTGCAGTAGAATGTGTTGGTGCTACTTTGAAACAAGATCGTATGGCTTTATTAATGATTAGGAACCATGTACTGAGGCTTCAGAGATAAGCCACTTATAAGAACAGCTTTTGGGTTGCCAGGTTGCGAAAAATCCTTTGGCTGCTGTGTATCCTTTGTGTTTGGTAATTATGCTATAAATATTGATAACCCATCAATAGATGATCGTAGTTTTTTTTCTTTTACTTTCTAATTAACCATCACGTCTGCAGATATAAATGTAAAATGTTAATAAAGGTTTTCGTTTTGTTTACAATAATCCTTATTTACAATAAGCCTGCAGCTGCAGCGTATGCTAATAAAAAAAGCATGTTGCTACAGATGCTGTGCAGACCTTTTTCAGAGGGTAGATGTGGATCCGAAAATCGGTGGTTTAGAAGGTGTGCCAATTTGTTTTATGTGCATTAAAACAACAACATGAACAGAAGTAAATAATTAAAACTAGAAACTACAACAAATTATTCGGATTAATGTACTTAGAGGCCTTCATTAAGTTGCACTAAAATTAATATAAGTAAGTATGTTTTCATTGTGTGGAATATGTTTGCCACAGTGTGTTTGATGCAATTACCGTTACCTATTTATGTTACTTATTAATGTTATCAGACGCCAAGACATTTAAACTAAACACTGGGGTTAATGTGTAACATAAAGGTGTGCACACTTCACATACAATGTTAAAATAAAAACTGGGGAAAAAAATAGATCGAGGTCATTTTCTGTGTTTTACTAAATGTACATTTCCGTAAAGGTTCGCTCCGGTTGGACAGATGCGTGTTATCGTACTAGTCAAAAGCGGATTCGCACGTTCACCCAAAAATGATTAAATCAAAAAAAAAAAGAATGTAGTGAATGTCAATTCTATAAATCCAATCAATTTGACAATAGCTGTACTGTTTAATTCAAATGTATTTTCCTCAGAGAGTCGACTTGTGTTTTGGTTGACCTGGGATTAATGTTAACTCTGATTCATCGTGGTGCAAACAGGAACCAGAAAATACAACATATAGCACAGTGAGGCTCTACCTGATATCTCGGAGGAATCCCGCGCGTTGTGGTGGAGATAGCCTTGATCCAGAGAGTACGATGGCATTCCCGCGTGCAGAGCAGAAGGAGAGGGGCTGCTTGTTGCCAGCGACTGCTGTTTGATGTACGGAGACACGCCAGGTGAGCTCCAGTGCGAGGCCGCATTTGCATACGGAGGCTGACAGTCCAAAGCGCCCACCATCGCTGGGGAGGACTGCAGGGGGCTGCTGCTGCTGTCCGGGCAATAGTCCGTATTAGAGGCCACCTGACACGCGGCCATGTACGATGACCCGGAGCCTGATGACATATGTGGGACGTGATGTCCCCCTCCGAGTCCCTCGAAGCCACCCGGCACTGTATTGCCCATCAAGTCTATGTTGTAGCCGTTATGGCATCCTAATGAGCCGGAAGGTGACTGGAAATCAAAGTTTTGCGGCAACATGGACGCGCCGAACCCGATGCCATTCATCATCCTGTACATTGGTTTCAAAGCTTGGCATTTCCTGCGGAACCCCCGAGGTCTGCGACGAAAGGAGCCCTCCTCGAACATAAACTCACTACTGGGGTCGATGGTCCAGTAGTGCCCCTTGCCGGGCCTACCGAGACCCTTGGGCAGCTTTATAAAACACTCGTTCAGCGACAGGTTGTGTCGGACGGAGTTTTTCCACCCCTGGTATGATCCCCTGAAGAAAGGGAAGCGGGCCTGCAGGAACTGATAGATCTCACTCAAAGTGAGCCTTTTGGTGGGCGAACTTTGAATCGCCATCACAATGAGGGCGATGTACGAGTAGGGAGGCTTTTCAGGGCGCCTCAAGCCAGAGTTTCCCTTTTTCCACTTGGTCGGTGCATTCTGCGCGCTCTCCATCACCGGCTGCGCGCTCAGCGGAGCGCCGGCCGCTGGACCGGAGCGCAGAGGATTAAAGGGCTCCATGAGCTGCTTGGAGCTCTCGGTCGTCATGGTTGCGCCTCTTCTTCTCTCTCTTTTATTTTTTTTGGATCGGTTCACAGTGGGAGCTCTGTAACAATTCCTATATTTCAAACGCTATTAAAAGGTTCCCTGATGCGACCATTAAAAGGTCAGCGTCCGCCTGCGATGCTCTGCGCGTTTATAACCGTGAAAATCAAGAAACACCAGCCCCTGTTCCTCCTTCCTCTCTCTGTCCATCGCTGGCAATAATCCCGCAGGAGAGGGGGAATAAAGCTCCTCGACTTTGCTCGCGCGTTCCCAGCCGGCCAAACACAACTCGACCACCTATCAATTCTTAAATCTCTCTCTCTCTCTCTCTCTCTCTGCCCCCTCGATCCCCCAAAGTCCCTCCAAGAAATCGCCAGGAACTACTCCCTCCCCATCTGGACAGGATCCAGACTAGAAGCCGGACACAGCGCAGTGGAGTAAGATAAATCTCCTCCCACGACTCCCTTTCCAAAACACCTCCGAACGCATTCGTCAGACTAATATTTGACAATGAAAACGTTCTAAACCACGACGAGTAAAGCCGCACATTTTGGACAAATGACCTCGATTCCCTTTGCACTAATGCGCGTACCTGCGAACAGCGACGACGCCTGCTAGTGGTGGTATTTAGTAAAAGCGCACTGTAGAAAGGGTCCTGCAGAGCTCAGTTATTTGGGATCTGTTCGGGGTTAAGACTCTGACATGAGAGGAAGCATGCTTTTTCCTTCAGAGCGTGCCAGCGTGCCACACACGGCGCACAAGTGTCAGTTTACCTCGCGGAGCCTGGATTACATCCCTGGAGAAATGGATCGACGAGAAGCTCTGCACGAAGTCTGAAGGAATGATTCAGATGATGAAATATTCAAATATATTTTGTGGAAAGTTGGGGGGGGGGGGGGGGGGGGGGGGGGGGGGGGGGGGGGGGGGGGGGGGGGGGGGGG
>JAVQJL010104235.1:0-20661 GCA_036024295.1 Nannoperca obscura
CCCCCCCCCCCCCCCCCCCCCCCCCCCCCCCCCCCCCCCCCCCCTCACAGTGCCACAAGGAAACAGCAACAAAACTCACATGGTCTCATAATTAATTCAGTTGCTTGTCGTCCAGAACGGTTAGAGGCTTTTGCAGCCGGGTTAGTCAAAACAAATCTGATTCCAGTCCCTGAAACATCAGAAATGCATGTTGGACCTCTGTATGCTCCCACCTGAGCCACGACACATACAGACATTTCATTAAACCTATACAGCTATAACAGAAATGACTTATATCCTTCCATTGAGGCAGGTTTGTGGATTTGAGTCCTCCGACAACTGCATCCGTCTCTGTGTTTTCTCCCAGAATCGTCCTCCTATCATCTGGTTGGGTTTGTTTTATCATGTTGTCTCGTCCATTAAAGGGTGCCTTGAAGTCTCAGCAGTGGTCGTGACTTTGTGTGTTATCTTGTCTAGAAAGTGATGCACTCGCTTGAAAGGCCACCACTGATCTCGTTGACAATAGAGGCGAAATAACGAGCAGGCTCTCACTGCCTCTTGCCACTTCAAAACCTCACTGTCTAATGGGTTGGTGAAGAGGCTCGGTTTGCCAACAAGGTTGCTGGAGGAGGGGAAGGGGAGTGAAAGAGAGGGAAAAGAAAACTGAAGCAGAGTTCGCGGCCCCGACGCTCTCATGCTCCCAGCTGTTTCTCTTCTCTCTCTTTCTAATGCCTCCCAGCGCTTTCCAATCTGTTTTGTAGCCGGGCATGCTACTCCACTCCCAGTGTTTGTCTGACATCATGAAGGGTTTCGGCTTCCCCCGATCTGCTGACAGCCCAAACCCTTCTGAGTGCGCACGCGAGCCAGCTCGGCAGATGACAAAGCGCAGAACGTGGCAGAACCACGTGGCTCCCAGCATGCTTTGCCCTCAGCACGTCACCTACCTGGTCTGGCACAGACTCAACCTCAGAGACCACATCATTATTCATTTTGACAGGGTTTTATGACCCAGCAGCTTGTTCTGGCAGCATGAGCAGATGCTTGAATGTAGCTATGGCACTGTTATCAAACTGAAGCAACTTCTTCTAAACATCTCCTGTAAATAAAGTGAAAGACAAATAGCTCGGTTGGGGAAGTGTGGTCTGTGAACAGAATCATAGTTTGGGGGGGTTGACAGAATAGCCAAGCGAGAATTCAAAAACCCTGCCAATAAAATTGGGAGCAAAAAAAAAAAAAGTGTCATACTCAATTAAATTGTTATGCAGTGCAGGGTTGGGGGTTAAAAAGAAAGCCAGGAAAGAACCTATTAATGCTCCACACACATCTGCCTGCAGGTGCATACTGATCAGCGAAGCTTCGTTGAGCACAGGATGATTCACCCTGGCCTTTATTTTGATGGAACGATTCAGGGCCACATTCGAAGAGCCACCTTAGGTCGCGAGTGTCCTCATGAAACACCGGGAAGCAGCCTGTCGCTAAGGCCTGTGGCAATACAAGCACTACATTTTCCACAGGCAAGGGGGATTTTTTTTTCTATTTTACCAATGTATTTTTCTCCTCCCTTAAATCAAATGAGGTTTGACCTTACCGTCGTAAGAATACAAATAAGTAGGCGAGACAGAAGGCCCTTGTTTAAAGCAGATCTGAATGGGGTGCCACAGTTTGGAAACTAACAGTATCAGCACCCTGCACTCTCACAGATAAGCACAGTCGGCTAAAAGAGAAAGAGATACATATGTTTACCATCACTATACTTTGCTGCATCAGGGAAAAAAATTGATAAAGACACAAAATGGCTGACCTTCAAAATGCTGCAGCAGCTGGACAAATTATCCTTATTTTCTTATGAGATCACTAAAGGCAAAACCTGACAGAAGGCGGCATTGATATTTTAATAAAACACATCAGGGCATTTGAGTGTAGTTTTGAAAAAAATAAATTCTTAGATGAAGTGCTGTGTCAAAACACTTAATGCTTCTTTTGAAAACAAAAGAAGGATAGATAGTTTTTCTCTTTGACATTATAAGCGAACAATCAGTCTTATTCTCTCAATCCGATATCCAATTGGTTTGAACCTTTCAACATTCACTTCCGATATTACTGTACGGGACACTCTAACTTCCTGTTCCAAATAGAAATATGTTAAATCATAGAAGCAAGGTGCACTGAAGATGCTGCTTCTTTTATGGCTGAACGAGAAAGTCACGCTGTCAGTCACAGCAACAAGGGCAACATTTCACAATAGTCAGTCAAGACTATACTTTGGAGTCTCCCAGAGAAGCGCGTTGTTTGCAGAATGGTCTCCTATCAGGCCTGTGGCTTCTAGTTTGCTGTTTTTATCTCTCTTGTGCGGTAGGGTTCAATATAAACTTAGATGTCACATAAAGCTAGTGAGCAAACTAAGATTCTTATTTCAATTGCATCTCAATATCGTATAATAAAAATAGGTAGACATTGCCATGCCAACACAGAACATTGCATTGCACTGAACAGAAAAAGTAATAGTAAGTAATCAAGCAGTATGAAATGTAGCTCACAATAAAGCAGAAATATAAAAAAAGAAGTGTTCGATAAAGCATTTTGCTGTGACTGCAGTCTTCAGTTTTGATGTGTGTGCGTGCTTGCATCTGGGTTGCATGTATGGGTGAATGTGTGTGTGTGTGTGTGTGTGTGTGTGTGTGTGTGTGTGTACAGTGCCAGTAAAAGGCCAGTCCAATCGATCAGCAGGGGCTTAACAGCTTTAGTCAAAGAGCACATTTCAGCTTGCTGCTCTACGCTCCGCGGGCTTCCTGTGCCGTGGTTGTTCCATTGGTGAATTCAGATGTCCGGGCTCCGGTCTGCACAGACTGACTGAGCCCCGGCGCACTAAGATCATATGGAGTCTGAGGATGAATGAAGTGCTCATCTCCAATACACGAGTTTGCAGGGATTCAAGGCTGCTCAGAGAGGCTGAATGGGACAAACGTAGCCTTGATCAAGGTCAGGAGTTTATGAAGGAGTTCAAGGATTTCTTTTTCCCCTCTGTGGCTTTCACATTCCTGAGAGAAATACATTGTTAAAGTCAACACATTTCATGCTAATACTTGTACAAAGCTGTCAAAGGCATTATTAATGAATTAATTAATAGCAACGTCCCAGACATTGTGATTGTCGCCTCGACAGACCAATACCAGATGGACGTTATTAGCTCCCTGCTATTCTCACCAGAAACTGAAGACAAGAACAAGCCTCTGTTACCTGATGTCTTTGAAGATCACATCAGCAGAGCAGTGAACTGTGAGAAATCTCACTTGTGCAGTCTACACGCTAGCAGACTCTGTGGAAGTCCACACAGAAGCCGCACCAAATATATCCGCTTGAGAGCCGCTGCAGACTAGATGAATTTTGGCAAAGGCCTGCCCTAACCCCCCCTGCAAAGCCTGCAAGTCAGCAAGTCCGGGCGAGTGTGGACTTTTGGATTCAGCACGTCTTCTCTCTTTACCCCCCTCAAGTTGTCTTACTGCATCTGATGCCTGTAAGGAAACGAGGCCTGAGTACAAATACATAGCTCGAGTGAGTGACTTTGGCTTCGTGTCCCAAATCCCGGCATCAGTGGATGTGACGAACTTAATGTTTTTGTTCTTGACAGCTTGCGCTTCAGTGACTGATTTATTCGCAGACGTTACAACGTTTTCAAGTATATGCCTGTAGGTAAAAGAAAATGAAGTGTGTTTTGAGCTAGTCTTTGAGCTTTCTAGGAGTAAATAAAATGTCAACATATTTTGATCCAACAATATCTGTAGCGTAAAAAGTCACCCTATCACGGCATAAAGATAAATCTCACATCCCACAAACAGTTTTGTTTTCTATTCTGCTAAGGTACAAAAATAGAAGAAAATGTAATTAGCAACAAATTGCTTTTAAATTGTCACCAGTAACTGATTGCTTCTCAGAGTTCGGTAATTCGTTATTAACTAAAACCAAATTTTTCGTCATGTTACTACCTGTGCGTGTTCTTATCTTTACCTCGCTGTTAGACAGTTATTCAAACCACTTTACTTATCAAATGGATCACCTTAAACCGAGCACTTCTCAGGGAAGAGAGCTCTGCAACGCGTGCGTGTGTTCGGTCTCAGCCTTGCAGCTGGTTGTTTGTGTTTCCAGCAGCTTTGATTACCATGCTCCAGCCCACTTGGCATCCCACATTACTGGAATACACTGACAGCAGAGAGGAGGAGGCGACGCTCCTCCGCACGCAATTGTCTCTGAGGATAGAGGCCGACTGAAGAGGGAGATGGAGAAATATATTGCGTTCATACCGTGATCTAAAAATAAACAAGCTGGTGGCATCATAAAGGCGCAAGTCGACAATAATGGCAACCCGACTTCTCGTTACATGGTTCAACCAATTCATGTTCACAACTCATTTTAATTTGTTATCAGGGTATATTTTACAGGTAATTAACTATGATCCCCACTGTGAATTAATAGGAAGCCTAAACAGGGCATTTTCCAGTGAAAGTTTTTCTCACAAAGGAAAGAAATAAAAGTCAGACTGGACAGATAAAGAAATATTTTTACTATTTCTGTGATAAAAATGACCAGTGGAGTCATTCAGTCCAGGTTTTGCAAGACAAATGTCTGGAAATCTTCAATTGAAATGGTGTCTACTAATGGTGTTGACTTGTGTCACTTGGTAACAATTGTTACAGAATACATTTGAGTAGTGCAGACTGAACATTTAATGAACAAAGACACACACTTTACTACTCTTAATAGAAGTTTAGATGTACCATTAAGTGATCGGATAAAGATAACCTTGGATCGACTATTACAATCCAGAAAGAGGACAAACCCGGGGTGACCTACACTCAGTACTCTGCCTGAACGCATCCTGTGTAGATCATAGACTATATACTGAACCTGCTGCTCTGCTAACATGCTGCTTTTGCAATGTGGGCTGTGTTCACATGCTGTTAAGTACAGAGCTGGAGCCCGGAGGCAATTAGCCTAGCTTAGCATAAAGACTGCCAGGCACAGTGACTTCCCAGAGTCTTGTTATCACAGTGGAACCAGGGAACCAGCAGAGACGCTGCACAGATGTGCTGGGTGGATGGATAATCTGTTGTTTATGTAGAAATAGTTGCACCATCTGACTCCCTCAAATACCACAGATTGTCATTTTTACATTTACATGGTTTTGTATGAACTCTACAAACATGATACTGGTACTGGTAAATACATCTTTGAGCATTGCATATAGCCAGATATGTAAGTAGTAGGGATTTTTCTCTCCGGCAGAGCGTGAATAACCATATGTCGCAAACTGTTTGTCTACTTTTTCCATAAGGTTCATTGTGGGGACGTCTGGCAGAAGGAAAACGTGAAAATGTGTGAGTTATTTTCCAGGAAAACTCTTTTTTGGAGAACAATTTGGAAAATAATGGAAAACAATTTCTCCAATAATTTTCCATGATTGTCTGAGCGAAACATCTATAAATCTTGTCAGGAAGAAGATGAGTTGCCATTGCAAAGCAGTAAAGGTAGGCAATTGCGGGTATACCCAAAAGATACAGGGTTCCCCATTTTGTTGAGCAATCTTCAAATCAATATCAGTTTTTTAATCTTCCCTGTAGGCAAGAGAGATATTGGAGGTTAAGTTCTGTGCCATTTTGAAAAACTTCAGTGGCTTTATTTTCTACTGCAGAGCCCACCTTTCCACACAGAAATGATTGTCACAAAGATAGACACTTTTAATATTTAAAGGTTGAGACGTTCGCTACGACTTGCGCCCTCAGTACCATTCAAAAGCTTCACCCCTTGGCGGCCTCACGCCACCATTATTCGGCTCTGCCCGTTGCTCATTCTCCTGCTCTTGCCGGACAGAAGGGGACATCTGGGATGACATTCTGAAGCAGATGCAAAGAGTCTATTACAGGTGCCCCCCAGCTCCACGGCCATATTTCCTCTGTCAGCGTAACCACGGCAATGAGATTCTAAGGGAGGTGACCAAGAGCTTGGCCTCGCCTCCAGTGCAATCTGCTTTCAGGACGGCAGAGCAGACGCGGTGGCGCAGGCATGCGTGTGCACACACACACAGTGAGAGCACTGTGCCATATGGCCACGCCACGTAATGAGGGTCATTAATGTGTCGGTGAAACGTGTGATTGACAGGTGGCGGGGTGAGCTGAGTGGCAGGTCCATCCACCATCGAAGAGATGAAGATGATGGTGTCACGGCCGCACAGGCAGAAGCACACCGGTGCAGTTTATATTATGATGTACTGGTGACAATGTCAAAGCTTTTACCTGGCGTGACCGAGCCATCCGAATGGGAGTCCTGATGAAACTGTTTGGGTTTTTATGTAAAGGTTTAAGACGCTTTCCTGTCCCCCTTTCGCTGGAATATTATTGATGCCATTTTAGTCTTGTCTGTTCTGCTTGGTTTGAAGTACTGTCATGGCTCGATATGATTATATTAGGCCTTTTCCCAGGCAGAGGAGAGAGCACTTTCTCAAGGCAGATACCTAGAAATATAGCAGAATTTCAAGGGAATTCGCTCTGTGCACCAGAGCTGTTATGACTGAGAACAATCATGAAGATGAATGGCAAACTTAGCCTCCTTCTGAACTGCAGCTTCTACTAATTGGTGTTCTTTGACAGCAGCTCATACATTATAAAGAACTGGTCTTACATTAGTAAACAGGTACACACAGCATAAATATATTTACTTTTGACTCAACCTCAACGCAAAAGACGGAACAGTGTAAAAGTAGCAAGAAAAGTGCTTGTTTTTACTAGATTGCTTGTTGAGAAATAGTTTAAATGCACATACAGTATCTGCATTGCTGAATAAGATCTTTTTTTTTGACATTTTATATAACGCTTTATTCATCTGCCGAGATGAACTGGAAGGCTTCTTTAAATTGGAATCCATTCATTGAAAGCGTTTGGCCTCTAAGGCGACTCTCTGCTTCTGACTCTACTCCAACTGAGACAAAAGAGAAGTAAGAATTCATGAGGTGGCAAAAATATCTTTGTCCTCACATTCGGTTGGACTTTTTGGATGAGTTTCTGGATGAGTGGCATTGGTGATGTGGGAAAAATCTTAGCCTTTGTTTGTAGACAGAGAAGGCCTTGGGTAGAATGGGTTGAACTACATAAAAAACAGCCTCTCTATTGATAAATCAAACTTCTGAAAAATCAAAAATGATCGGTGTCAGCTAAAAGTTTTGACTTTTGGACTCATCCACAGTCCAGTTCTTGGTCAGAACCTTCAAAATATTTTTATTACTTTAAGAACATTTCCCTAGTTAAGCCCCCAATATTAAAATTTAATTTCTAATATTGGGATGCTTGTATTTCCAGCTTTCAGCATACCAAGCAGTAATAACTTTTGCACAAACATTTAGCCCCGCTGTTTATTAGAACTGCAAATCAATGTCTATGTGAGTGTCTGGCTGCTCTACCTCGACTTATTAGGCTGTGTCTGTTATGACAAGTGGCAGAGTGATGTTTTAAAATGTTTTCAGACGTAGATAAAATGATGGAGCTGTAATAAATCATATTACTTTAGGCTATATTTGGGGAAACAAACAGACGCTTCAGTGATTATACACAGCCGGATTAATGTTTCTTCTTGTCAACTTACAGGGAAATGGGAAAGCTCATAAAAATAAAAATAAAAAGCAGGGCAAAATCTATAACACTACATTTGGGTTTGGATTATTGGACCATATCAACCTGGCAGCCAATTTTCTCAAGTTTTACAGTGTTTATAAGTTTATGACAGTGGTATGTTTTATAAGCATTTGATTCTTTCTTTAAAAATGTTTAGTCAGAGGAGGAGGTTTTCCAGTTTCCTAATCAATTTCCTATAATTTCCTTGGATAGAACTATATCATTTGGTGCAAATTATAGGGAAAATAGAAATACTAGAGTTTAAAACAGCTTCATTTTAAGGTTCCCCTCCACTAAAAAAAGTTTTTTGCTTATTGTTACTTCACTCAGATGTTTAGGCTTCACTATGCTGAATGATTTATTTTGCAGAGTTTGACACTAGAAGGCTGTTTTCACATTCACCTGCTGAAGTGGGAACATTTCTCTGTATTCACCTTAAATACATACATACATACATAAGACATGTACAAGAGACCCATTTGGTGACATAATACATTTATTTTTAAGCCAATTGTGGTTGTCCAGTATGCAACTTAACACAAGTGTGACATGGAAACTGCACATACACTGAGAACTGACTTTTAGGAAATGTCTTATATAGGAAACATATATTTTTGCACATTCATAGATTTTTCAGTGAGGGAGAAAGAGAAGATGTCATTTAATAATTATTAACAAGGTAAGGATTTTTTATGTCTTACAATGTGTGTGGAGACGATCTTTAAATATTTATTCATTCTTTATTAATTATTGGAAACCTCTCCATGTATGTAGATGAAGACACATGTCACATGTTCAGCAGACCTGACTAAACACTGTCGCTTTTTTGCTCATATTTTTTGCCAAATTACATTGTTTCTTCTAGGAAACGTGCTGTGGAATTATTGGGAAATCACAAAATTTTCTCCTGATGATTATTGCCGTGTCATTTTGAATTCATTTTAAAGAACAATCCGCTTCTTTGCTCTGTTACCCAGAGTTGGATGAGAGGATCAATACCACTCTCATATATGTGTGGTAAACATGAACCAGGAAGTTAGCTTAGCATAGGATAAAGAACGGGTGAAACCGCTATTAGAACAACAAGTAGTCCAGCAATATAACCCCGGGTAAAACCAGCTTCATAATCAGCATCGTCTCTAAAGTTACTCTTCAAAATGGGTTTTCAGATAATTTTTTTAAGTACAGCTGGTAGGTCGCTTCAGGCTTTCAAGATTTCTTTAAACGATTATAATCGAATGCAAAAGAACATCAGGCCAATTCTGACTGCCATCAGAAGAAGTGACCTATTGAGGTGTTTGTGATTGCAAGAGAATTGCAGGGCCAAGTTAAGTTGCAAAGCCCGGGTCCCAGCGTGTGGCTCCAAGGGCACATGATTGACATTTCCAAAGACCTCTGGAGCCACAGTCAGAGCCTAAAAGCTGCCGGATTTCCAGCCGCGTGAGCGACCCCCTCGAATGCCCATCAATGCCAAGGCTGCGTGTGTTCCACCCACATTAGCCATCTCCCGCTGTCAGGGAGACATTAACAAGACAGGTTGCGCCCTGTCCTCTGCACTCAAACTCCTGGTTTTTCCTGTTGACTGTTTACTGCGTCCTCTCCATGCACTTCCTGGGAGGAGGTGAGAGACGTGGCATTGTTGCCTTGAGGCCCCTACTGTATGTCCTAACACACATTTTCACACAAGTATTTTGCCACCTGGTGACAGCAAACTAGTTATGTCACACTCTGATTGGTTCCCACTGGCTACAATTCAGCAGCGACAGTCATTTAGCAGATTAAACATTGAGTAGAAGTGGAGTTCAAGAAGCAGACCTCGCTCCCGCTAAGTCAACCTGATGCCCAAAGTCTTTTTTGTTTTTCTTCCTTTGTCAGACAGCCTGTGGGGAAATTAACTGATGAGTTCATGCTGGTAACAGGGTTGCTATAGAAACTTCACATATAAGACTTAGGCTGGAGTTTGTCACCACAGAGACAACAGGAGAGAGAGAGAGAGAGAAAGGCAAAGGGGTGGCTGTGTTGAATGCTCACAAGAGAAGCATCAAAGGTGGAGTCATTTGCAACACAACATTAATGCCATGTTTTATTTCTTCTCTTCTATACGGCACACTCCCTGCAATGTCCCCTGGAATCATCACATCCTTGCCGCAGGCCTGGCTGGGATACCTGAGGGGAAGGTTGCTGTTACATTCCTAGAGTATGTAATAAATATTAAGAAAGACCAGGTCATTTGTTGGTTATGAGATTATGAACAGAATTAGACAATAAATGTCACGTATTACCCATCAGCAGAACAGTCCTTGCTGTCAGTGTGCTTTTGCATATTTCAGATAATCACTTTGGAAATAACGTGTTTTTTGGGGGGGGTGATCCGTCCAACTGTGAGCGTTGTCAGGTTGCATGCTGTGTTGTTGAAATGCTGTGTATTGATCCGATGTTCTGTTACTGGCCCCTAGTGGTTCAGGTTAGCAATAAGATTGCAGTATCACAAGTGTGGGTTTCACTCCCTTTTCCCTACAGCACAGAAGGCTATCTATGGTGTAATGTTTAGGAAAGATTATGTGACATGGTTTTGAAAATGTATAATCTTATAAAATCCTGCTATTTACTTTGATTGAAGGCTGTAGCAACTACCACTACCTGCACAGCTAATCGAATGTAAACTTTTATTCTTCTGGGAAATCAATTCAGCAATTCTGCTACATGACCAATACATTAAGGTTTGTAATAAACTGTCTAATGTACTTTATATTGCTCATGATTTAGCGGGACATAATGTATTTCCTGCACACGCCAACAAACCAAAGAAATACTGCCCATATGGACAGATTGTTCCTCTCCTCTCTTTTTTTTTTACAGACAGCACCATTCAAATCTTTCATCAGTGACTGAAAACAAATGGATAACTCTATCACATCTAATGGAGTGAGGGAATGGAATTGGACAGCCCTCCTTTAAAGACATTACTTACATTCTTTATAAAATCTATTTTCCGTTTAAGGCCAGTCGAGGAAAGATGTACCTGCAGAGAAAGGAGATTAAAAGTGATTAAATGGTGAAATTCATTTATAGCCGCAACAGTTGCGAAGGCTCTGCTCTCTGATTTATGACTGTCGAAGCCTGTCCTAATTTCAGTCTGGGTGACACATGAGATGAGCGTCAGCGCTAGTCAGGCTTCAGGCTGTGACAGGTGAGTTGCAGCACTGTCTGCCATCTCTCACTCTTTCCTCCCACCACTCTTGATCCTCCTCTTTCTGTGCTGCTCCTCTGTCTTTCTGTGTGACTTTTAGAGGAGAGGAGTGAACATTGTCATGCTGAGCTAGGCTTGCGCGTCTCTATCACATATCAATGCCCTCTGGAAAGGTGTTTTAGGGAAAAGAGAAAGAAAAAAAAAAAAGCAGTTTGTTTTGAACATCTTCCTGCCCATCCTCATCTCCTCCCTGCACACACTGCCACTGGGTACAAGTAAATGTGCCCAGGGAGTTAGTGCATGCACACAGAAACACACTGAGACGTTCAAAGCCAGATGCTGCTGATTTGAGACTCTCACGCAGACGCACTCTCCCCTGCTCCTTCTTCACATTGTAAACAAAGTCAACAAGCGCACCAAACTCTTTTTGTAGTCAGTGTTGGCAGTGCGGTGCCTCACTTGGATGCAAGCTTTCTTAGAATAACCCGGAGTTGACTGGAGTTGGAGTTGAACGCGATAGAGACAGAAAGTTGGAATGTCACCTTCTGCTCTTTGGCAATTCAACTGGGAGGGCCACGGAGAGTTCAATGGGGCACAGTGGGGCCCCTGTGACCCTTAGCCTTGGGACAGATGGCAGGTTTGGACCCTTGGACCTGCTAATGAGGTGGGTCGTGCCAAGCGGTGTAGGACACAGGGACAAAGGTTAGGTTGCTCTATCAAAGCCGTGATCTGCCATGTGAATGGGGCGAGGCGACGCCCAGCTGCTTAGCTGGTGGTGACACACAGTACAGTGGCTAACGATGGATTCTTGTCCAAGGCTTGAGCTCATTCAGAAAAAAAAAAGTGTCACTACTTTCTAAAGCAATATACTGTGTGTGGCCTAAAAATGCCAAACCGCCAAGGAGCAATGCCACGGAGCATTGGCTGTCACAAACTGGCAGTGCCGAGGTGATTGAGGTAAAACAGAATATTGTATCTAGCATACACACATGCAGACCAACAGACACTGTGTATAGTCAAAGATGATGTTTTGGGACATATGGTGTTGTATAAGTTCATATCAAAATGCCAAACAGGCTTCATTTTGTAGAAATGATATGTTACAATATGTTAAAGGACAGAAAAATGTGTCTTTAAAGAGTTCTCAGCTGATTGTCAGACTCATGCTGGGCAGTCAAAAGAGGTGTAGCAGAACCAGAGATGTTGTCTTTTTTATTCCATGCATTCTACTTCCTTATCAAAATCGGGAATTCTGCATTGCCCACAACGCAACTTAACAGTTCAGTGAGCGTTTGCGAGCTCGTTAGCTCGGAGAGATTTATATCCTCTGTTCAATTACTTTTTACTGAGAGCAGTGGTGTGCAATGGTGAACAAAATGCCATAGGAAAGTAAACATAACAGGAGAGAGAACGTAGAGAGACGTTCGAGGGGCTATTGTGACTGAGATGACCAGTTCACCAGTAGTCCTCAGAGTTCTCACTCTATCACCACCAACTTACTTTGCACCCACTAGCAAGTTTTTCAGTGTTGTTTTAAGACAATCACAAAGGTGCATTTTGTACTACAAAAAAATACCTTGATTTGTCTAACTCAATTGCTGAAGCCTTAAATTTGTTTCACTTCCCGTAAGGAAGTGATTTCATTGCAGTATGAAAAGGGGGAATGACATAATCAATACGTTTTCCTCGGGGAAAAAAAACTACAGTATACATTAGAATATTATAGAATATATAGAATATAGAATATAGAGAATAGAATAGAATATGAGAGAATATGAGAGAAAAAGAGTAAAATCCAGACATGCAAACACCCGTATGCACCACAGAACCCACAACTTTACCTTCCACTAATGTAGATACACACTCGATTGTGGGAATTGCCACCATTCCTGTGTGTGAAAAAGAGAAACATGTGCGTAACACCAAAGCCACAGGGAGTATCCCTGCCTGGAAACATTTTCACACCTTAGATATCTGCATTTTACACATTAGAAACGGTCTGATGGGCCTCCAAAATGGTCACCGCAGTAGATTCAACCTTTGATTGGCTCCGCGTATAGGCACAGGAAGACATGAGGTCACATTCGGTGAAGTATTGCCAGGTTTCTTAATAACCTTAGCTTTTACCCTAGTAATCTTTTCTCTCGATAGACGTGCGCATTTCAAATCTGCAATTCTGATTGAAAAAATGTTGTGAAAAAAATCAAAGTGGGCTATTTTAGGTCCAGCTAGTGACAGAATGCTCTTTGTTTCCCTTCATTTGTGAAGCCTTTTATTTTCACAGTGAAGAAAAATATCACGATCTGCATTCATATCCATCTCAGTTATCGATCTGACCGTTGGGCTTAGATATAGAGCTGTTTTTATCTGAGCAAACACTTCAGCTCCACTCTGAAGAATAGCGAGAAATGGCTGGTATCGGTGGGATAGACAGGCTGCATCCTGGGAGCTCATTTGTAAAGAGTACAGGTGTAAGGAGAAAGAGAAGAGACAGGTAGGAACTTGTGATGGATGATGAGGGTACACAGTGGACCAGTGACAAGAGAACATCAGTAGTTAAAGCATCAATGATGTATTGCATTTTGTAGTTTTGCAGCACTCCGCTGAAGTTGAAAGTAGTTGGGGGATTGCAGAAGCCCACACCCAGTGCTTTGCTTTGTCATATTTAGGAGGCGTGATGCTTTTGAAACGTTATTGTCATGCATAATCAGTCATCAGCCTGCTCGCTGGGGGCCTTTTTGTTCCTCCTACCAAAGAGCTGAAGGACGCCTGATTGACAGTGCATGACAGTCCCTCACATTGTAAGTCCCAGGTCCTGCCTATTTGATCTTGCCCTATAATGTGTGCCCTATAATGTGTGTGTGCGTGCTTATGTGTGTGTGTTTATATCCTGTTAAGTTTTGCTCAGCATGCAAACTTCTTCAGTACCAATGCCCTGCTTTACCCTCACACACATTTCCAGACTTAAACTGCTCAGATCAAACAGAGCCTGCTACTGTTGTCAGCTCCATAGGGAACAGGTGACCCAAATGCCTTGCTCAAGGGCACCTTAACAGCCCATTTGATGCTGGGGACAATCTTTGCATTTGTATATAGCATATTAGCATTCCCTTCCCTGAGTGAAAAAGTCCCCATTGAAATGAGGTAATTTACTCTGATTGTGCTAACTGCCTGTCACAGCTGTACCTTCACCAATAGTACTTTTTTCATGATGCTTTTCTCTACCTATAAAACCAAAAAGGGGGAAAATCAAATCAAACAAATCAAGCACAATTTAATTACCTCTTGTTCTAATTTGTCAAAAGTGGAACATCAAATTAGTTTGTATTTAATTGTAAGTTTTGTAAATGCCACTTTTTCAAACCAGAGCAGAGTCAAATAATATGATGACTCCTTTATATAGTGTTTTAAATATAATGACTTCAGTGACCAGTTGAGTTAGTGTTAATGTTAGTTATTGTTAAATGACCACCACAGAGAGCAGATAGCAGCATGTGCTGATGTTTAGGCATAATGTTTAACCATCTTATTTTAGCATGTTAGCATGCTAACAGTTTCTAATTAGCACTAAACACAAAGTATAGCTGATGTTAATGGCTAAAGACATAACATTTAATTTAAAACTACAATGAATTTTTTGGGGGAATATTAGGTTTGATTTTCATAAAGTATAGCAGATGAGTGACCTTTGGGGTTCTTTCTTTATGCCATGAGTCAGCCACAGTCAACACACAAAATAAATCACTTACACCATGATTAAAACTGTTCTACAGCCATTCTGTGCAATCAAAATTAAAGTGACAATGATATGCTGAAGTTAATATTCACCATACAGGGGCTTTAATATACACTTAAGACTCACAAAAGACAATTTTATCCAGACACTCTCACAGACTCCTGAGTAGTCACTCCCACTTCTTCCCTCTACAGAGCCTCATGGGAGAATACAAATTTTTCTCTTCTACCATGCATGTAAGACATAACAAATATCAGAATATTTGCATCCCAGCACTGGAAAAAAGCTGTAGAGCCACTAAATGATGCACTAAAATACTTTTTATATGCACATCATTTGTTTTTCATTTTAAGTTCATTAAAACAACGCCTATTGTGGAGAACACAGACATTTTGGCTCAGTGCTTGTCACAGCGTGACATCATACTTATTTTGAACTGAAGTGTGCTGCTGCGTCGTTGTTTCTGGGCAGCAAAGTCTGTCTCTTCTGCAATGAAACAGTGCCATCTATGGAAGGAGCGAGGGTCCAGTCCTCTTAAAGTTTAAATACATATCCTCCTCTATGCAAATACTGAAGGGGAATATACTCTGTGTTCAGACATAGATAAGATATTTCTTTGCAAATATTTAAAAATGATGCTCCTTGAGTTGCTTTCTACATATTTCTTTTCATCTGTCCTGATTAAGATTTGCTCTCAGAAAGTCTTTAAAAGATAGAGTATGAGAAATTAGTCATGGATAAGTCCAGGGCTTATGTTACTGTAAATACCCTTCTGACAGTCGGAAATGGCACTAATATGTCAGGCATGGCTGCTGTCAATCATACTTTGATGTTGCTGCAAAGGCTTGTCCCTTCAAAGCTACCTTGGGATGCATCAAACTTTTATATGTTTTTGTCAGCATTCCTGCCACTGCATTTGTAGGGCACACATTAGGACATTTGTATGATAAATCCTGATGTCTGATTTGATTACATGTTTTTATTTTTAAACAGATGTAGCCAATTTTAAAGTGAAAGGTGGTTGTTACATATCAGTTTATACCATTAACTGTTACATATGGGATTTACAGATGTTGTAAGTTTTCACTCTCACTTATTGTTGGAGATAATAAGTACTTTAAATACTTTGAATTCATTTCTAATTCGCAGATGTTAGCATGCTGACATGCTAAACTAAGATGGTGAACATGGTACACATTAGCTGCTAAACATCAGCATGCTGTTTATTAGCATTGTCATCCTGAGCATGCTAGCATGCAGATGTTAGCATTTAGCTCAAAGCACCATTGTGCCTAAATACAGCATCACAAAGCTGATAGCATGGCTGGAGACTCCTAGTCTTGTCTTGGCTTTTACTTGCTCTAAGAATTAGAAATCTATTTCTTTAAATCTCAAACAACTCTCCACATATATGTTAACACGCCAGTTTAACAAGTAATGTTGTAATATGGTGGAGTCTCTATTCTCAAACCAGTTGGGTCCTTTACTTCTACCTTTCTGTTCTGCGGTCTATTTTTACAGGTACGTTTGATACTGGAAATTTGCTCTGACTTTGACTGAAGAAGTCAGCCAGGTGGTAAGTATAGTCTCAGACAATCCCCAAGCAAGCAGATAACAATGAACTCATCTCTCTCTGTTACTGTTCTCCATTAAATGAGAAATGTGCGGGTCCAACCTAGGCTGAGTGTTCTGGCGATGAACCACTGCCTGAGGATTCTGGGAGGCTAGGGGTTGGCCCTTGAGGGCCAAGAGCCCATCAGTTTCCCTTCCAATCTTAGCCCTCAATTACTGAATCAAAGGCGAGAGGAAAACCAAATCCCATCCTGTGCCTGGTCCTCATGTCACCCTGCTAGACCCGACAGGCTATCTCTCTCTGCTTGTTCACTCACTCTAACTGGAACGCACACGGAGCACAACTCCTGGGAACCCTCGCAAGTGAGCTGCCGGTTGTGCTCCAAAGAAGCTTCAAAGTTCATTGCTCTTTCTTGGCTGGAAGGCAGATGGGTAAGTTCCCGATATCTCCTTTACCCCCCCCCACACACACACACACACACACACACACACACACAATCCTTTACATGTTGCCTATTCCTAAGCTGCTCCCACATCAATGTGTGCAGATGAGACATGTCAGCGCAGTTTTCATCCCACTTCCACCGCGTTATCTCCCTGCCTGTCCTATGAAGAAATGCACTTTTTAAAAAAAAAATTGTATTTACTGAACACAATGCCTTATAGCCTAAGTAGTGAGATGCTTATGCCAGTAGAAAGAAATACTGCAGTGACATCTGGAATATGAATATGACTGATCACTTGACTGGTTTATGTGAAATGCACAACGGCTGTGAAAAAAAGCCTCTATTTTATTTTTCCTTGGGTACACTGTAGATTTAAGACGGATATTCTCCAGATGATTTCTGCTAGAGATGGAGGAATGAAGCGTGAATTGGCTCCAACTCTCATGAGAAAAAAAAACGTTAAACAAATGCATCACAGTGTTTGGCAAACCACATTTTTAGAGAGTAAAGCAAGCACATAATGGAAAGCCATGTGCATGAAAAGTCATAGTGATTGTTTTCTATAGGTTTTTTGTGATGAGGCGCTGGTTTTTTTTGTAAAGTGAGCAAGAGGAGAAAAGGACGACAACATGAAGCAACACTCAAACCAAAACATGATTCAGTAATGAGCTTGACCTTGATTCTTGACCTTGAAAACGGTATCACACCATGTGATCTGATGAAGCAAGTAAGTGAATCTTGAGTAGAGAGATTGTGTTGTCAACTGATTCTTTTTGTCTTTTTATTGCACATTTTTAAAGTAACTTTCTTCAAGACCCCACACCATATGTTTGTTTATGTATGTATTGATTTATTTGTTGCAGATGGGTACTTCATCCAAGAAGTGCAAAGTCAAAGTGGCTTAAACTACTTTATTTATACAGTATACTTTGCATTTCCTCTAACTGCAACTATAACTTGGAAACTTCTCAGATGTTTATTGTCTGACAAAATATAAGTGCTGATGATCCCTCGAATCTCCTACTTATTTGCACACTATGTGCACTTTAACCTGTCAAACCTCGGTGTGCTGATGAATATTTTAAAGATGCCCCTGCTATAGCATAAACTGACTAGCATAGGCTAAAAGGCATTACAGTAAGAGTGTGTCCCTCTTCCTGAATCCCATCAGATTGTTAAACGCCTTCACTTCACCAGTGACTGCTGCTGACGAGTTACAGCTCTCCTCGAAGTCAGTGGGAGGCGATGAATAGATTTTTAATAGACATCGCTGGCTTGCATTACTCGAGGCAACAACTGTGTGCACATTGACTTGTTTCAAGCTGCCTAGCAGCACCGTGGAGAAAAGCTGCTGCTTAAGTGAGAACAATTGATATTTAAGTTAACATGCTGAATGAGGGAAGCAGAAGAGCTGTTGTGTTGTGATCCTAAGCCAAAAAGAGAATGATTAGTTCTTTAGAGCCATTATTCAGTGTTTCTATGTTGTGCTGTTATTTGTTTTTTAAGGATGTGACTTAACATAGTTGAATGTGAGTATTGTCATCTTCTGTAATTGTCTATGATTGCATATCAGCATTATCTCCAACCATTTCATCTTTTTAATGCACCACAGGCTCCTTAGTCATCCTTGCAAATAGAGCTATTACAGCTGCATTTGTGGAGTTGTTTTACCTCGTTGTCACTGGTATGTAGTGGAAATAATGTGTGAACAAATATTGGCAATGTCACCTGGAACAAGTGCGACCCGAGCAGCCCAATCAGTATTGCCTCAAATGTTACAACAAGGTTGTTTAAACAAGGCAAGTTAGCGGTGGTTGCATGGCGTCATGTTAAAAGAAGAACTCCTCAAATGTGGAGAAGGGTGCTAATTAAGACAAACTGTTATTCACTGGTTGTAATTTAACAACTACTGACAAGTAATACATTAGTTAAATTTAATTGGTGACTTAAGTAAAAAAAAAAAAATTTAATTTAAGTGTCGGCCTTCTGCACAACGCTATGTAAGGATAATTGAAGCTTATAAAGCAAACTGTTATCAGGGAGACAGCTGAGGATACTTACTGAAAGCATAGTTAGGGACAGCGTAAGACGGCCATTAAAATGGACTGAATCAGGAGCCCTTCATGCAGATGTTGCATCTTGCAGATATTTTTTTTGTTGCATTATTTCACATTTTGCCGTGGAGCTGCTGTGACTCTTTAGCCATATGGGGGGAGATTTCTGAAAGACCCCTCTCTCCAAACCCTCCAATGATAGACCATTATCTGGACAGCTACATTGTTAGACCAATAACATGATATTAGGGCGCCTCAATGTCAATAGTCTAAATAGATACTCAATCTCAGAGGACTCTTAGACATGAGATGATGTTAAGTGGGCTCAGACGTGGCTTTGGTTAGTTTTTTTCTGCCGCTTAAAGAGGAGACATGTGTGTCAGGTGGGTCAGTTGTACTGCTGTATTGCTGGATCACTATATTATAAGTGGCTTGCTTTTTATCACAGTGAAATGAAAAATACACAATGCTCACCATTTTACAGAATCTCCAAAAGTGAATGCATGAAAGAACAGTTGATCAGATATAAGTGAGGGTGCATTTATTTACAATGACCGCGAGGGGCGTTTGGATACTGAGAGGGCTGCAGCACACCACATGAGCACATCCCATATTGTCTCAGCAATCACGACTGCCAGTGGAACACGCAGGGTGCCTGCGTAAGAACTGATGAACGATGGATCGGTTTTCAAGTATCAAATATTGTACCACAACCCCAAACAATATCTTTACTTCTAACTTTGTGTTACTTCTTGGCCTATCTTCAAATCTGAAATGAAACTCGGCACCTGCATATTTAATTTAAATGACTCATTGTTAGTCATCTGTAATAACAATGTACAGTTTTGGATTTGTTTATGAAATTATGTAGCTTTGGTTTATATTGCTTTGGTTATGCCGAAGTGACATTATTGTGTTTGTGTAGATACCCAGATATGACTAATTAAATGCAATCAAAACATGTTATTGCCAAAAATGTGCTCTGTATATAAAGTGTGAACAGAAGAACGTTGACCTGTAAACAATGATGATTCTCCCAGTAAACTACATATACACAGACACAAATCCATCTCTGTAATATATTATACTGTAACTTTCAATTTTCATATTTTTTTTACATTGTCTTTTATACAATTCTTTCTCCGTGCTGACTTTCTTATTTCATTTAGTTTCTTATCCACTTGTGTTCTTCTTTGTTTCCTTTGAGGTGATGCATTCTCATAAGCTCTTCTAGCTTTTTTATCTCACTTTCACTAATTCATTTTTCTCCCCTTTCTGCGTTTCATCGTTTTACAAGCCTTATGCAAGTAATCTAAACTAAATGAGAAAATGGCAAAAAGCATTCAACTCGCTGCTGTACGTCTCTTGATTAGTCAAATTGACCTCGTTAGACAACAGAACATCGCTGAGTTGTATTCAACAGACACTCTTGCTCGTTTGAAGACAAAGTGAGAATCATAAAGCACTATTTCTTTGAGCACCGTCGAATTTAAGAATGCAATAATGGGCTATTGTGAAGAACTGTGAAATCACAAAACTCAGAAAAACATACCTTTAAGTAGTAATTACTCAGGATTTACACACATACACACACACACCAATACACAACAGTGCGGTTGTTCTTCTGATCCTTTTCATGGCTCCCAAATGCAATGTCCCCCTCAACAGTGCCAGATCCATCATTGCCCTTTTAACGAGGTGATATCCAGACACATGGGAGCAGATGTTGCAAAGAAAACACGTTGTGATGTGATTGTGATCGATGCACACCTCCCATCACATCCACTGCATAATTTGGCGTGTGGCATCAGGATAACAACCTGCATTATGTGCAGACAGCTGTCGCCATGGCGCCCGGGCAACCAGCGCATTGGCTCCCACCTTATTTCAGGCAGAGGCGGGGAAGCCAATTAGAGTGATTTACAGCTTGCTTGTTTCGTCACCACCTTGAAACCTGGGTCCCAGTCTGGCTAACATCACGGATTATTATGATATACTGTGTGAATATTTCTTTTTTTGAGTATAG
>JAVQJL010104242.1:0-13833 GCA_036024295.1 Nannoperca obscura
CCCCCCCCCCCCCCCCCCCCCCCCCCCCCGCCCCCCCCCCCCCCCCCCCCCCCCCCCCCCCCCCCCCCCCCCCCCCCCCCCCCCCCCCCCCGCATTGCGGTGCAGTAGTTTGCTGGTGAACAGGGTTGGTTCACTGTGAGCCGACTGAAATTGATAATTTATACAAAGGTGATTTGTGTTTCGTTTTTCAAAGTGATGATGCACCTTGATCTGTCAATCTGAGGTTTAATATACTGGATTCGCCAAAAACTAACATTCCCATGTGGATGTTTTATCTATATATGGTTTGTCAATGGCAATTCCACAGAGTTCACTGTATTGATATTAAATTGCACATGTAGTGACAGATTGTATCCATATAACCCAACCTGACCGACCACAAATTAAACACTGCTTGCAGACGTTACAGAAGTAATTTGAAAAGCTGGTTACTTGCGCCCTGGGGTTGCCCATGCTTGTCTGCTGGAGATACTTGTATACAAGAGGAGGTGCAGACGTAACCAGTGGGGCTTGCAGTATAGCCAGTATAAATGTCATATCACCTGTGACTTTGCAAGTGTTGGTTGCAGGAACAGTAATTGCTGTTAACCCAGGGAATTCAGACTGCTGTACCTACACAGCAGTGACTGTGCCGTTACCGACGTGTTGGTTTTTGCAGTAGGCAAAATCAGTTGCTTTCCATGGAAAATACATCCCCGACAGTACAGTTGTGCTCACACAGTGTCACACTTATTTAGTGACTGGCGCTCGCTTTCTTTTTGACTCATTCACTCACCCCGTCTGCCTTCCACACACACACACACACTCTCTCCCCCCTCGTGTCTCTGACAGCCGCAGGGGAAACAATAAACACACACCTCTCCAGAGAGCTGCTGTACGAGGCCGGCAGCACGCTGCCTTGTTGACAGACTGCCTGCCAGTGGCTCACTGCCCAGCTCTCTGGGCCAAAGGCTCGTACTACTATGCCTGACTGGGACTGTTCAGACAAGCAGCCTGCCAGCAAACCAGTTAGTCAGCCATCCAGCCTGTCCGCCTTCCTTCCGGCACATTACCCCTCAGCAGGCTTGGCAGCGGCAGGCTCTCATCACACTTGTGGCGGGTAGATAAGGCCAACTGACGGAGCGCTGGAGACCAAAACAGAGTCAGGTTTTCGTCTGGATTTGTGCTCTTGAGATTGTGATTGGATGGCAGGTTTTTACACTAAAACTGAGATTCAATATTCAAATCTCCATCTGGTAGTGCAGATTTAGCAGGAAACATTTTAATGAGCCCTGTGATTGACCGGTGAACTGTCCTGCCTCTCGCATAAGCGAATGTACATGATGGTTGGATGTTTTAATATGCTTCTGTTTCACCCGGCAGTCCCAACTTGTTCTTGGGGGGGGGGGGGGGGTTTACAGGCTGTTTTTCATTCAATGCCAAATGTTGCCCAAAGTGCAACTGGATAATCGTGAGTTTGTTTAGCTGTGTGTTTGGCTGGCATTCACAGGAGGCAGCATGTTACTGCCGCCCCAGCATGACGAAGGTTACCAGGCTTGTTATTATGTTACAGCTGGGCAGTGTTTTGTTCTCACAGTTTGGTCTTTACTTTGTGAACAGTTTAGTTTGTTGCAGCTCTGTGTGAAGAATCAACAGACCAAAGATTTTTTTGTGACAGTGTTTGCTTTCACAGTATTACAATTTGAAACGGAGTTCCTGATAATGGCTGCAGCACATGGGTAAATGGAGCTTAACTTGCATTGCCTGACTGGCATCAGCTGTTCACAGCTGTGTGGCTTTTTGCAGACTAGTGACATCCAATCATCTATCCAGGTCTACATACTGCACTTTAATCAATGTTTGGGTTTATAGGCCAGTGTGTCAACATTTGATCCCCCTTTTAGTTGTTTTTTCTTGTGACCAAGAGGTGTGCTTAGCAGCGCAGTTTACAGTTTGAAAAAACACTTGTCGGTGCTCTTTGGTGGACAAACCGTCTCTCCTGCTTGAAGCTATGCTGCTTTTGAGAGCTTTCCTCAAAGAGCAGGCTTTTCCAACGAATCCAACTGTATAACCATTTCCAATAAATGGTATTCTTTGACGCTGGTATCTGACTGAACTAAGCTGTAGAAGACCACACCCTGACACTGATCACACTGCTTCTAAATTCTTTATTGCCTTCATTTTGGTTCTACATTTAGTTTTTTTAAGTATTTCAGCTGTGTGGCACCAAGTAATTTAGTTTGTGGCATTAATGCCCACAGTTTGTGTATATAATCTCAATTAAGAGCACATCCACCCTCAGCGGTCCAGGCGTCTCACCCTCCATCTGTGTCTCTGCAGGAACACCATCTCCAGCGGGCCATCTCGGCGCAGCAGGTATATGGCGAGAAGCGGGACAACATGGTCATCCCGGTCCCCGAGGCAGAGAGCAACATCACCTACTACGAATCCCTCTACCCCGGGGAGTACAAGATGCCAAAGCAGCTAATTCACATACAGCGTAAGTGGTCTTCTCTAATGGCAAACACGCGATGCACGAAGCAGAGAAAATGAGTGATGTAGCAGGGTAGGCTCCTCAGTTGTATCATTCGGTTGTAATGGCGTTTCTCCCAATTATTTTGAATGCATTAAATGACACTTGAGGGATGTTTTATTAAAACGATGAGTGGCAATTAGTAGAATATTCCACATGAGTGTACTTTATGAGGCGCTTTTATTTGTAAACATCACTTTAGACCTGTATTATTTCATTAAGATGAACTTTTGTTGAAAAAGTTGAGCATGAAAAGTTTCTCTCCTGGCTGAAGGAAAAGGTGACCTGAAAACGACATTTAAAGCCACGCAGCATTAAAAGTGAAACGGCCAGTCGAGATTTGTTTTGTCTGTAACTGCGTGAAGGCTTATAAAATGGCGAGGCCATTGTTGGCAAAGGGGTTCTGTTTCTGAAAGCTATTCATCCATTTAATGGCATGAGGCATGTGTTTCACAAGCTTTTACTGAGTTGTCACATGTTTGTCAGAGATAATAAGATTGCCCAGCTCAGTAATGATGTCAAAGAAAATGAATTTGCCAGATTGCTCAGTTCAGTAACCATGTCTGTCACAAGTGGTTGCCATGATTGTTCCCTCAAAGGAAAGCTATTTGCTGTACCCTAAACAGAGGCACTGTTATCGGTTAAGGGCTGAAATGACGAATGCTTTGTCCTGTCAAATTGCTGTCGGACTAATTTCAGGGTTTCATCAGAGGTCTAGATGGTCAGAAACATGTCGAGAATTCAAGTGTTTGTACCAGAATATCTAAAATATGTATTTGTCTGTGAGTAGGCACTTTATGCAGCCGTACATGCACTGGGTTTTTCCAAGGTGACAGTTGATGCACCTGAACATTAAAAATCTAGTGAAGAAGAACATCTCTGCACAAAACCTGAGATTATAAATGGGTAAACTGGTCTGACTGTTATATAATTACCTTGGTGATCTCATCAGTCGCCTGTCGTGTCTAGTCGACTTGATGGCAGCTCAATACGAAAGCAATTTCTTTAATAAAATCTGCACCGAGGTTAGCAAATACTTGGGTCTGTGCGTTGTGTTTGCTCTCTAATTGTACAGCGTCTGATGGAAGCCTGGTGAATTTGATTTCAGTAGATGTGGCAGTGTTGTTTCCGTGATGCTCCGCTGAATTAAAACACACAAATACAGCAGACTCCATTTAATTGTCTGGAAATGCGTCGGGTCAGTCTGTGATGTTCTGGGTTGGATGTGACTTGATGTCTCAAACTCCACACAACAAAACATTCTAGATATTCTAGACAGTCCATTCAATCCTTAACCTTTCTGTTGTCTGCAAGACAACACATGTGCCTGATTTATCATCTAGTGTTCGCCTAACCTCTGGATCCAACACAGCAGGCAAAATTATTTCAGCCAAGTAGAACAGATGTTAGTTACAGCGGTTGACAACTTTGACTTTGCTTCAAGCCCAGCAAAATGTGTGTGCATGCATGTTTTGGGGCGTAATTTGTTGGGAGAGGCTTAGCGATATGTGAAGAGAGAGAGAGATGGTTTTGCATTGTGTACGTTCAAATTAACTACTTCATCTTTAATTGTTGGCCAATATTCCTGTGTAGTGAATATTATCTTGTGAAGAAAAGGCGCTCCATCAGGTTTATATGAATTTCGACATTTGAGCATAAAACTAAACACCGTTCTGGCTCGGGTCTGCTGGGTGACTTGGTGAAATTCTCTCATCAGTCTCCACTGTGTGTGTTTTGTTTTTACGTAGTCTATAATAAAGCTCCACCGTTTCATTGCATTACTTCAGTCTGTTCACTGCGGCTGCTGCTTTGTTTTGGTCACAGCGGTTTTCATTGGTTATGGCTGTGTCAACTCTAGTTTTATTTTACTTAAGAAGATAAATTGTTTGGTTTCTGATGTGACCAAGATGCTTAAATCACAGCATACATGCAAACGTGGTTGCACAGCACAAAGTTATATGAAAAATGCATATTTTCAAAATATGTGTGTGGTAGTGAGACAGTTTGGTCAATATATGTGAACGTTATACTTGTTTTATTTTGTAGTCTTGGACAAAGTTCTTTTCTTGTGTCTGCTCATAGGCATGTAGCAGAGCTGAAAACCTTTTTAAAGACGTTATCATTTAACAATAAATTCTGTGTAGGTGCTAACCTTGCTGCTTCTGTGCTACGGATTTAAGGATTTATACATTTAGTTGTGTGACTTGGCAGTAAAAACACGCTCCCACCTATTGACTGACTGACTTTATAAAATACTCTTGAGACATAGGGTTCACTTGACAGTCATATTGCCAAGCAACTATCTGTATATATGAGACGCACAACTTTAACTGTCAGTACAAAGAGGGCCCATCTCTTCCTTGAATCCAACAGGCTTGTAAAGTGGTGAAGAGTGAGTTTTCTGGGATTGGTTATCCTGCGAACAGAAAGGAAACCTTCTCCTTCTGTAATTTGATGGAGCATCTCCAACAATAACTAAAAGTTTAGGGTTTGTTGACTGTCTGCATGTGGTATTTCAAAGTGATTGTTCTTCAGTGACGTTAAGAGAACTTTGCTGCAGACCTTTAACTCGCTCTTTCTTTGTCACCATGGCTAAATGGAGATGCTAAACACCGTAATGGTCCGCTTTTAAATTAAGTTCAAAACATGAGGACAGATGCACCAAATGCTAATCTGAATCTGGGGATCATAAAAGAGGGGAAACGAGGACATGAACTCAATTAAACTTAACTTTTACAACCTTCATTTTAGTTTTATTAGCCAATAAGCTCATCTGTCTATGTCTGAAGTCTGTCTCCTTTTGTCCCTGCAGCTTTCAGCTTGGACACCGAGCAGCCCGACTACGACCTGGACTCGGAAGACGATGCATTTGTGAACAAGCTGAAGAAGAAGATGGAGATCAGCTTCCTCCAGTTTGAGGAGATGATTGACCGGCTGGAGAAAGGCAGTGGACAGCAGGTCAGGACTGTGTGTGTCTCTCATCTACCTGCAAACACAGCCAGCTGTAAAGAAAGCCCCATGAAGTACCTCAGACTAATACACTGAGCTTTTGAAAACTGCAGATTCCTACATTATAGTTGTTGCACTAATTTGAAATCATTTAGTGGGATGACGGCCTCAGCGTAGAAACCCAACGTACCAGATTTGTCTCCCACACCACTGCGCAGATGCATCTTTTTTTTTTTTGTCAAAATGTAACTGGGTCTGTATTTCTTAGTTGGTAAGCCTTCCGGAGGCCAAACTGCTGCTGAAGGAGGACGATGAGCTCATCAAGGAGGTCTTTGACTACTGGAGCCGCAAGAGGAAAAACAGCAAGGCCAACTCTCTCATCCCCACCGTCAAGCAGGAGAAACGGGACGGCTCCAGCACCAGTGACCCGTATGTGGCCTTCCGACGGCGCACAGAGAAGATGCAAACCAGGAAGGTCAGTAGGCGTCACGCTGTTTGATTGGCAGTTTGATTGTGGCTGTGATCGTGCAGTTCATACAGATCCCTCCCTGTGTTGGCTGTCGTATGAATCTCTTCTGTGTAATTATTGGACGTGCCATCAGTGGCATCTCTGTTATGATACTGTGTTCTAGGGAAATATTTAGTCATGTTAGACTTCCTCCTTGCATGTGAACAAATGTTTCCACTGATCATGTTTCGCTGTGTCACTGTCTCTTGTTGTAAACACTGTGCATGCCTAAGCTGTGACTGTAGACAATAGATTGTCAACACCTGACAGGCTGACGGAAGAAGAGTGTATTGTGTTTTAGCCTTGTGTGGGTCCGTACAGCTACTTGAGCTTTAGTCTGCTGTTTTAATAGTTTCACCGGCAGAGCTGCTGGGATGGTGATTGATGAAATTGCAGTGGTTAATTTACTCAGAGACTGAACTCCCTGATCAGACATGTTTGAATACATCAAGTCCGTGACTCTTTAAACTGACTTGAGATAAAAGCACCCTCCCAACCCACCGAAGTGACCAGATAGTCTAAGAAACACTGCAGTGCTTTAAATTAAATGATTTTTAATTAGTGCTGCTGCTGTGCTGAACAGTGCAAACGCTGACTCCATGAAATTGTAGTTTCCTCTCAACCCTCTTGGAAAGAATGTAGATGCCACCAAGTGGTCATTTGGAGAACTTAACGTTGATGATCTAGTAACCTACCACCTTTCTAAATGTTAATCTAATCATTTTAGCTTGTGTGTTTTACGTTGCTTATACCTGTTCCTTCTCTCAACACGCAGAATCGTAAGAACGACGAGGCATCCTATGAGAAGATGCTGAAGCTACGCAGGGATCTCAGCCGAGCCGTCACCATCCTGGAGATGATCAAGAGGAGGGAGAAGAGCAAGAGAGAGCTGCTGCACCTCACACTGGAGATCTTTGAGAAGAGGTGAGCCTTCCTCCGGGGCGGCAGGGTGGAGACGGCAGGGCAGACTGCTCAGAGTTAAACTGAGATAAAACAGTTAAAGCGTTTTTAAATGTTTATGTAGTTTGAGGGGGAAACCGTGCCAAATGAAAAGTTTGGTGTGGACAGTAGATGAGCCTGAAAATGTTCTGGCTAATTCCTTTTCCCTCTTTCTTTCCAGAAACGTCATGTCAGACTACAGTGGTGAGGTGATGGCCGAGGTGTTGGCTGAGCGGGCACTGGTGAGGCCGCAGATCATTCCCCTGGTCCCCCTCACCAACCAGTACCGGCACCAGGACCACATGGACCTCAAGGACTATAAGTCCAAGGTGAGCCTCACTGACGAACAGGATTCTGAGCTGGACTGGATCATTTGGAGTGAAAAGTTTCTCTAACAATCAATGTGTAATCGGGTGTTTAGACTGTTTCCACTGAGAACATCCGAGTGAAGGTTATTTATCTGCAGTATTAAAAAGGGTCACCTTTTCAAACGCTCATAAATGATGTCTCCTTTCAGCCCGAGAAGACGGAAGTTCCCCGTCAGAAGAGGAAGTATGAGAAGAAGCAAAAGGTGCTGCCTCTGTCGTCGGGCACCCCCCACCATCCGGGTCCTGTTGTCTTCAATCCCAAGGACCTCAACCAGTACGACTTCCCCAGCTCGGACGACGAGCCCTTCTCCCAGGTACGTGCACAACTCGTACAGCACAGGAGCTCTTTCATGCAAAGCCAAGCCCCCACTATGCAGACCAGCCCGGCCGCTCGTCTCAGATGCATCACTCCTAGATGTTCTTACTGGATGTGTTCAAGTGAATTCTCTGCACACCATTATTTATCCTTTATCAGTTTTTTATGAATTACCGTTTATCCCAAATTTCTAGTAAATATGATTCTGAAATGATGTTTTAAACAAAGTGGCAAAAGCTGTTTTATCCCGATAAGATGTGTTGATTACCAAGCTAAAAGAAGTTGCTGAGCAATGAACAGGAAGGCCAGAAAACCCTGCCGTCTTCCTGTACCGTAGTCAGTTGGTCACTTAGTTTGTAAGCCGACAGATCAGTTTATAGAATTCAGGAGCAACTGATGCAGGTGTTTTTTATTTTATTTTAAACCGGCTGACTAAACGTGTGGAACCAGGAACAGAAATGATACGGCAGCATGAAAAAAAAGTCATGATTTAGCTTTAAACCGATGTGATGCTGTGATAGTGACATGACAAATAATAACTGTTGTGTTTGCAGAATGTATTTCCATGGCTGCATATTGTAACACTTAATACATAGCAACAAAGCACAACACATGCTGGAAACGCTTCAGTGCAGGGACCCGAGCGTTTTTATGCCACTTTGTCCTGAAAAATCCACTCAAATTTGCAAAACCACATCAGCCACATCAACCAGAACCTCTGGTAGAAATAAATTCTGCTCTCCCAGTGACCTTTCGACTGACCTGTAACGTCTGTCTGCAGCTGCACTCAGGCTCATCAGAAGCAGAGGAGGAGAACGACCCAGACGGTGCCTATGCCTTTCGACGGAAGGCAGGCTGCCAGTACCACGCTGTAAGTAAAACATGGAAAAAGCCTTATCGGACCGTACCTTTTTATATACTAGTTGTAGATGGTTTTAAATGCTCTTTGCATTCACTGGCTAGAACAAGAATATTCAAATGTAATGTGGAACAGTCATTTTGAGAATGAGTTCTCTAGCAGGTCACTAAAGATCAGAGTTGTGTCGTGACAACCAGATGACGTTTAGCATCCTGTGTGTCTCCAGGCTCATCAGGACCGCGTGGGTAGCTGGCCGTGGTGTGGACCCTGGGAGGACGGTTTGGCAGAAGCTCGCTTTCGCTACAGTCTCACCACGCTCACTGTGCCGCGGCGCTGCCTTGGCATGGCTCGACGACGCGTGGGACGAGGCGGCAGGTCAGTTACATTCCTGTCAGATTAGCATTTTGGCGCATAGTTCACATGCTTAACCAGTGACATTCACAGTGGGGGCGGATGAGTTTTCTTTGACAACAAGGAAGGAATGGCTGCTTAACAGTTCTCATTTACTCCTGTTTTTTAAAGACATACAAAGTACTTGCTTGATTTAACAGTTGGTAGCTTCAGTAGTATCACTAGTATCAAGAATTATAAAAGCTCTTGATGATCCTCAGAAAGAAGCTGCTGTTGCCAGAAAAATGAGGGTAGTTGTCTGTGACCCACTGTCCAATCACAAGACCCCCTCTCCTCTCGCAGGGTGTTGCTGGACCGGGCGTACACGGACTATGACAACGTTTTCCACGGACTGGATCCAGACACGCTCGACCTGCCTTTTCCTCCCTCCCCTCCTCCAACTACTTCACGCTCGCCGGCCACCAACAAGTTTGCCAGTACCTCAGAAACAAATACCTCAGACAGAAGTTCCTCCTCCATTTCCTCTCCCTCTTCCACGGACCTCAGTCAGATACTGTTGAATATAAAGGCGTGCCGATGGAGGCACTTCAGACCACGGACACTACCACTACACGAACTGGACAATGCCCACCCGCTATTCAGGAAGTTGAGTCGGAGCCTGAAGCGCCCAGTCTTGGCCTCCACAGCTGGGGGACAGCCCTACGGCCCTCAGCGCCCGGCGAGGGTTGTCCCTGCACCTGCACCCACTGCTGGTGAGTGGACTGGCTGCTTTCAAACATGCACGTCTTATTACTGTTCATGACGGCTTGGGGTTGCAGACCGTCTCTGTTTTGATTATGAGAGACTTATTTAAATGCAACAGGACATACGTTCACCCACACACCAGCTGACTTCCACCTGTGAGAAGATTTTCAAAGGGTCGGTTTACAAAAAACTATTTTGTGTCTTAAATGACATTAAGAAAATTCTGCCGTTTCCCAGAAACCCAATTACCCTGCACAGGCGTGTGTCGCATGGATTGGTTTACCTGTAAAAAGTAGTCCCAATGAAAACAGTTTGCGAAGTCTGTGGATTATGGAAAGACTAGTTGCTGTTGAGGTTTTTTTATTAAGGTTTTTTTTAGGGGCATGCTAGTTCAGGTTGGTAATTAGCAACTGTCCATCCGTGAAATTGTTTAGGGTGCACACTCAGGTCGGTTGCTTCCTTTTTTCACCATTAAACATTTTATTTATTTATTTTTAATATCTGGATTGTGGTGGTCATTTTTTCCGTTCATCGGGTAAAGCTGTTGCTTGGCATTCACATCGTGTCTCGTCCCACCCCAACCAGTCCACGAGGTGTCAATTAAAACAGTTTGATAAATTCATGAGATGCATTGGGTTTGTTGGGGGTTGTGTGGACACAGGCGCAGGCCGGTGAATACAAACTAAACGCCACAGGTCCCTGGTGGTGGTGCTGTGAGCAGTCAGGCGGTTGGTGTCATGATGTTGCTGCAAGCAGTTTGCAGGAGTTGTGTATGTCTGGATGTGCATGAAAAACAGCCAAACATTGATTTCTTCTTGAAAAGGGGATTGTTTGTACTTGTTAGGTACCATAAAGAAACTGAAGGACACGGATGATGAGCAAGAGAGGCTCAATTAATGCATCCACAGCAGTGGTGGAGTCTGCAGAGAGCAGCCGGTTGTAAGGGGGTGTAGCTGCGGTGTTTTTGATTAGATGAGACCGTGTCAGATTGCGAGAGCCGTGTTCCAGATGGAGGCGGTGCCAGAGTACAAGCTGTGACTTTCAAATGCACACGCTGATGAGGATTCCCGGAAACCTGTGAAGTAGAGACCTGAAATGCTCGCAGGGAATAAATGAATCAATGTTGCACTGAGGCACAAGGCCACGAAATACCTTGAAATGTGGGAATGGGACTTCACAATTAATAGAAAACCAGTAAAGAGAGACTTCAAACCATGTTATTTACAGGAGGAATAACTAGGACGAGAATAAGACCGTGGAGGAACGTAAAAATGCACACAAGCAGCCGGGTTAAAGCAGACAAGTAGACAAAGCTGCAGTAACCTGATTACTGAAAATGAAGTGGCAACACACTGCTTGGCAAGCACCAGGAGGACTTTTGGTAAGGTTGATGAAGCCGCAGGAGCGTCTCTCTGAACTGAACGTCTTCTCATGGCAGGACCAGGCCCGACGCACTCGTTCACTTCATACTAGTGCTGCAATCTACCAGCTGTAGACCGTCATACTCAAGCTGTCCAGTATGTGCTGGTACGCTGGGGAGTTTTCAGTTGGCATCATTCGTCAGCACCCTTCAGTAACACCTCTACTCCAGTTGTAAGAGGAGCGTTTGTGCTTTCAGGTTCTGCTGAGCTCCACTGAAGTCTGAGAACTGTTGTAGTTTCTTCTGTCAGTTGTTTTTGGTGGCAGTGCTGGAAAAGGTGTGATTTCATTCGCTATAAAACAGAAAATGGTTATGACCATATCTGTACTGTTGCTGAGCGTGTCACATGACCCTCCTCACCACTAGGCCGTCATGTTGTTTCAGTTTCCTTATGAAGTTAAAGTGTAGTAAACCCTCACATTCTGCTAGCACCCGCTCTCGCAGCAAACAACAACGTCAAGTGAGGGAACAACTGTAGGTGGCGTCAGACAGATGGCTCCTTGAGTCACTTTCAACCCAGGAAATGCAGACTTAATAGATTTGGTACTTTATATCAATGTTAACACCAGCGTTGTTAAGTAATATTTTCCATAGATGAGTTTGTCTGCGTGTTTAGTAGAAGGTGTGATCGCAGTACGTTTCCAGGTTTGTAACAAACTCTCGTCTCTCTCAGCTTTCACAGCCGAACAGTACCAGCAGCATCAGGAGCAGCTGGCCCTGATGCAGAAACAGCAGTTGGAGCAGGTCCAGCTGCAACAGCAAGCCAGCAGCAGCGCCACTACAAACAGCACACACGTCAGTATCTCGTAGTCCGTCAGACGCAGACTCAACGTGGTCGCTCTTCTTGTTTCCAGAGACTAAAACTGTTTTCCTCCCCCCCGACAGGGCCTGGTGAATACGTTGGACCAGGCCAGCGCTCAGTACGCCGCCTCGGCTCTAGTCATCGCCGACCAACTGCTGGCTCTCAAGACCAAGGAGGAGCACGCCCTGGGAGGCGGAGTCAATGGCGTCCTCTCCCCCTCAGGTATGCTGGGAGGTGTGGTCAGTGAAAAAAGACGACAACAAAACAGTCTTCCTTAAATAAAGTGATTTCTGGTTAAGAACGCAGCCGCAAAGTTACAGAAACTAAAGAATTCAAATCTAAAGTGCACTTAGTACATCTGTTGCAATACAGCAACATTGAACAGACAAAGCAAACAATGAGTGCAGTAATTACAGTCCTGAAACCCATAATGGAGGGAGGGCACTGAAAGAGTAGATAACGACTCAAAGCAGGCCGAACAAAACCTGCAGCACTAAACCGCCAACAACTGATGTTCAGGCAGCAGGATTTGGGAGATAACTGAGAAAAGTGAGTAATGGAATTTCTGCTGGAGATTATTCTGCCGATGAAAATGTTGCAGAGTCCGTTTACTGATTAAAACCCAGTGAGAACTTAAGAGACAGATGCTCATTGTGAAGGAATGTGTACTCTAATGCTCCTCTCTGTGATTGTGGTGAAAAGGATTAAATCCAGCTCATGAACGTGCTCCTGCCTCGCAGTAGATATTTGATATTGTGCACATTCTCAAAGGTTTAAAGTTGAAGTGTGAGTCATCGTCACCTTCGCACCTTCTTTTGATAATTGGATTATAATGAAACGCTCCAGTTTTCTGTGCTTGAATAGTTCCATTATACTATTGCTCTGCGTTCAGAGCGTCAACAGAACAGTTGATTGAAAACGTCCCCTCCTGTCGCCGACCCCTCAGGTGTCTACAAGGGCTTGCACTTCTCCAGCACAGCGTCCCCGGCTCCTCCCACCACCACCCCGACACCCGCCTCGCTCCACCCCTGCACCACCAGCAGCTCCACCTCCGCCACCAGTAACAACAACGGCACCACCCACCTTGCCAACACCACTACCACTAACACCGCCGCCACTCAGGTCCTTCTGGGAAACAACAGCCTCCGTCTGGGTGTTCCCACCGGCAAGCGCGTCCACGCTCCCCGGACGCTGAGCGCCACCATGTCGACGTCCGCCTTAAAGCTCGCCCACGCAGCATCCGCCACCGCCAACTGTCAGAAACCCAAGGGCACTACGGCCTCGGCCTCGCCGCTGGACATAGTGCCCAGGTGAGGAAAAACACGCAGAAGGTGTCAAGACAAAAAAAAGACCAGAGCAGGGAGCACAATGGTCGTCTCAGTGATGAAAGGTGACATGTCTGTGGAAAATATCTTTATACAGATCACGTGTATATCCGGAGTTATTTGACATGTAGCTCTCGTTCCTTTTTGAGTTTGTACGTTTCTTTTGTTTGAAAGTCAAGATGTTGGTCCCACTTTTGCCTTTTTCTTGACTTCAGATTATAAGTTGTTGCAGTGGTAAAACTTGTGTTGGTCCACTAATGAAAGCTTTTTAGAAGCAGACTTCCTGCTGTGTGTCTTACCGTCTTTCTTCTTCTGTCCTCAGGGAGAACCACGAACAAGACAAGCCAGCACTGAACAGTCTATCAGAGAACACAATGGCCATGGAGGTCACGTAGCCTCCCGTACGCAGCACGGGGGACACGCGACTCCTTTTTGTTGTCGTTTTCTTTTTTTTTAGGTGCTATGCATCGTTCGTTAGCCGTGAAAGCGAGTGGTGGCGGAATGAGCGCAGCAAGGCTTGGTTTCCATGTCAACTTTTTTGGGACTTAATTGCAATGCTCGTCTCGTACAAACATTTTTTTTCTCTTCCCCCCATTTCCCCATTTGTTACTGTTAATAAGAGATCGTCTGTAAATTCTTAATATGGCAATTATATGTACAGTACTGCATATTTGTAATTGCGGGCGGGGGGGGGGGGGGGGGGGGGGGTGGGGGGTGGGGGGGTGGGGGGGGGGGGGGGG
>JAVQJL010104244.1:0-11895 GCA_036024295.1 Nannoperca obscura
CCCCCCCCCCCCCCCCCCCCCCCCCCCCCCGCGCTTTCACATGTGATACGATACTGTGATACACATGTGAGACTATACTGTAAATCTGTAATTCCCAGTAATGCAATCCAAAAGTAGGCCAAGGCGTAGCATGCCTGAATCCTGAAGTTAAGTGGCATTTCTCTTTAAATGCACTCAAAGCATGATCTTGCTGTTAGGGTTGGCTTTGCATGTTACAGTGGCACTCTAGAGAAACGGCAATGGATCATTAAAATCAAGGCAGTTCATCCTCATGGGAGCATGACTGCTCTTAGAACGTCACTTAGCAAAAAAGTCGTTAATGTGACGGCATTGGTTACTACTTTTTTGATTTCCTGATGATCCGGGAGCCATACCAAACATCATGATTAGCATCCAACATTAGCATCCTTTTGCTAATGCTCAGCTCAGCACATTATAAAAATAGGGACAAAACAATCGTCTTTAAGCAGCTTTTTGAACACCAACTTCTGCCTTTGGCTGCACGGGGACTTCACACCCTAATAGACCCCAACATTACTTCATTGGACTACAGCTGCAACACATAAAGCCACCCCCTAATTAGCCACATTTTCTAGATCTCAAGGTGCATAAATTAGTATATACACAAAAAGTACAAAGTTTTGCAATGCCATCTCCACGTTTCAACTGTACATATCTAACCGTAAGGTACTACATGTTACATGTAGGATTTTTTCATAAAATATATCACTACTAGATCAGAGTAGACTCCTGCCAGTAACCACTGGTTTTTGGCAGGGCAAGAGTGAAAATTAGAAAATTGAAAGCATCCTGAGAGCAATGTGCTGCAAGGCACAGCCAAACCCTTCCATGATCCTTGGAGACTGGCTGCATGTATGCGTACTGTACATCTGTATTTGAGCAATTCAGCCTCCCATAAAAAGCCATACAGTAAATTTCATCTTCAACATGCTTTCTAGCATTCACTTCATATTTTTTTTATACAATTATCGAAAGCTAATACTCCACACATTAGTCCAATATTTAACTCCCTCCCAGGCCTAACTGTTCTTATTCTTTGCATTTGCATTTGCATTTTATCTGACAAATGCAACACCAGGTCAATATTCAGTCCGGTGCAGAATTCATTGTGCAAACTGTGATGGTAAACAATGTATCCATCTCCAATAGTTTTAATTCTACAACTTGTCCCTATCTAAATCACAACATTATCTGGTGAAATTACTTTTCAAAGCTTCATTTAATTTACATGCACATAAGAAACCAGGTGACTATCAGCAATCTGGTTAAGGCATACAATTGGACAACTTGTTTGGATGCACTGCAATTAGTGATTTCTTTAAAACCACAGTTTACACGCAGAAAACAGATTTCTCCCCTTCTCCCCATTTTGAACCAGGTTTGCCATATGTTTAGTATGACCAAATATGTTGTTATCTAAAACTTTTATTTTTTTATTGAAACATTTGGATTGACTGTAACGTAAGAGGATGGGCTCTATCATAGGATAGCATGTTTTACTGTGTGCATGTGTCTAAATGTACCTAATTCTTTACTGGTTATTGGTGGAAACAGACTAAAACCATTTAATTAACTAAACTGTTTACATTTAAAATAGGTAAATCAATAGGTTTGTTCAGCATAGACTGGACTTATGACATATGGTCATAAGTAACAATACAGCCTTTAATCATGCTAGATTGCTGCCACAGTGATAATAACTGGGTAAACCAAGTTTCTCCTAATGCCTTAAACAGATAAAAGGAAACCAGCTTTCGCATTTCTCATTTATGCATCAGGAATCCGGTCACTGACAAAAGCTGGCAATCTTCAAACTACTTAAGTGCATGTAAAGGTAGTCTTTAAAAGAAAATGAACCTGCTCCTGAAAACAAACTGCTCCACTGACAACCTGAAGGCGTCCATTAGAGCTACTGTTCGCAACAAAGATACTTTGAATATTTTCACATTGAAAATAATCAGCACAACAAATCTGACAAATATATAAATAGGAAAATCCTGGACTTAGCATCCAATAAAATCAGAAAGGTAACTATACAGTACACCATAGGAAATTATCCAAACACAGATGTTAGTTTACACTATAATCCAATCGATCCTGTGAACCAAAATGTAAGGTTATGTAGAATACTGACACTATATAAATTCTATCTTTTTTTGGCATTATTTAGCAGCTTATAAATGACTTTGAAATAATGGCTTTTGTGTGATTATATGTACATAGATATGTGCACATGTATACAAGTCAAATCTCCTTTTTGGCTTGCTTTGTGCACTGTCCAATTCTACCAAAATAGTAGCTTTGTTAAGTGAGGCTGAGAAAATATATCTCTTTAGATACTGAGATAGTGCTTTACATTTGAAAATAGGAGGCTTCAATGACTAAGACTTCCATTGAAACCAATCGGACAATGACTAAAGCGTGAGGTCATTCAGATATAAGGCCATTAAATGTCATAGTTCATGCTGTGAGGTATGCACCTACCTCCCTTGTCTTCAAAAGAAATGCACAAAAAAGTCACAAGAATTATTTACAGCAGAGGCAGACCCAAGTATGGTTATTTATAGTTCCACTGCACCAGAAACACTTTAGATGCCTTTCATAACAGATTCACAGGGCCTGAACAAGATCTCCATAAAAGCTACATGTTGTACAAATGTGTGTACTCTTATGTCAGATTAAATAAGGCAAAATGTGGGAGACTTACTTCCTATCTTGACTGCATTGTCATATAACTAACCTGTTTATTGATCCACAGTATTACAGTAGCTAGCTACAATAGTCAGGATTGGATTACGGTTAAAGGGAGGTTGAAGCTATGTGGTTATCCAGCTGGCCATCATAATTATGGAACCACAAAGTAATCAATATTAATTAAAAAATGTAGGCTACTGTAATGTGGTAGGTGTAAATGTAGTGTTTACACTATGAAATGTGAATAAAAGAGGAAAATATATAAATGAACCAACAATTTGTGAAACAATTTAAGAAAGCATTAATACTAAACTCATTACACAATATTATTACATTTTTCTTTTCTTAATAATAATCTTTTTGAATATAATTTTTATTGCATTATAAAAATGCCCATATTCAAAAGTCTGTTTCATAATAGCATTTTACCAGTGGCACTTTTATTTCATACTGTCACTTTGTGATGACATCACTACTGTAGCATGAAATAAAGTGTCATTGGGAAAAGTATTTTATAGTATAAAGTAGTATAGTATAGTATAAATTATGAAATAAAAATCAACTATAAAACTGTAAAAATTACAAAACAACATTTCATAATAGCGAGTTGAGTTTAAGTATTTCTTAAATAGCTTCACAAATTAATGTTTCTTTTATTTATTTTACACAGTGTATTTCTTTGATAGTTTATTTCATAATCACTAATTTATTTACCTAATACTGAACACTTTGGAGATTATAAATAATGTTTATACATGTAATCAATTCAATTAACGGGAACACATTCAGAATTGATCTAAGGGACAATCAACAGTCCTGCCAAATGTTAGCAGACTATTCTATATATATTTTCTAGAATTTCTGATGTTGAGCAAAGGTTCAGTTAATCATGGATATGCACACAGCTGCTATGCAGCTCCTGCTCAGGTAGTATGAATGTGTTATGAGCCAGATTTCTAATAGTGTTACCCCAGATCAACTGCACCACACTTCACATAAAAACTTAGCTTTCGTATGTGAAACATCTTACAATTTGAGACAAATGTATTAGACAAACCTCCTCTATGCTGATTACTTCTATGTCATCTTAGTAATGTAAAATCTGATTGCCAGATTTCCCACCAGAGACATTTAAAATAAAATAAAAACTCCTGAGGGCAGATGTTGCACATGTAGCAACATTTAACAAGTGCCTATCTTTGCAATCAAAATCTGTTTTTCCCTTATCACATAACGTCTGTATGTTTAATAAGATTAACTCTTCAATGGCATGACCTCAGTTTTGTAACAATGACAGCGGCGAGTTGTTGTGGATCTGTCAAATGAGGGTTCTTCTCCATTACTGAGTGGACTACATAAGCAGGAAAGATGTTACAAAGGTTCCGATATGTTTGATACTGGTGGTCTGGGATGACATACCGCTCTTGGTGTTCAACTGCAGATGGCATCTCCCATGGTGAGTTCCAGATTTGTTCCATTTTGTCTGGCATGCTGCGGACCATCACCCGCTCGCAACACGGCATTAGGCTGTTACTCAATGGATATGAATGATATCCATAGGACTCATTACCACAAGGCAGAGGGTCCCAGCTTGCATGCTGCTCACGGCACAGTGGAGGTCGCCTCTGTCTCATTGGGTTGCTATCATATAGCCTTGAATCTGATATGCTGTCCATTCGAGTCATGCCAAGAGACCGTGTGGGCTGTGAGGATAAAGGTGGGAGGACATTCTGAGTTAGGGGATAGTCTCCAGGACAGCTGGACCTGGCTCCCACTGCAACATGCTGGATATGTGGTATTAGATGAGATCCAGACTGTTTACGGGGGCCCTGCTTGGGTTCCTCTGGTCCGTAACTCTGTACCCTAGTTAGTGCTTCATGACGAAACCCATGGGAGAAAGTTTGCATCCTACTTTGTGCAGGAGACTGCTGCTGCCCCTTCATGCTCTCCTCTAAGCTACTGTCCACAGAGCTTGGGTACAGGTCCCCGTAAGAGGAGAACGAGTCACTGTTTGAATGGCTGAGGCAGGACTCAGGGCAGTGGCTGGGATTTCTCTGATACACACCATGCTCGTGCTCCATGCTACAGAAACTGTCGACATTATGCATGCTGCTCATGCTCATATTCGAAAAATCACTGTGCAGTGAATAATACCCATGGTCGCTAACGGAGTCATACTTTGGGAACTGTTCACTGTATGTAACAGAGGCGCCATGACTATTGGTAACTAAAATAGGAGGGTACTGTACACTAGACATGTGCTCCAGAGAACTGTGTGCAAACTGCAAAGAACCTGGCACCGGGCTGCTGGCTGATCGTGTGTTCAAGGCCCCAGCTGCGTGGCTCTTGGCAGGCTGCATGGTGGGCACACTAAGAGCAGACACAAGGGAAGGCACTGAATTTGTCTCAGACTTCCTAATAACGGACAGTGCCTCTGGAGGTTCGCAGGCCACTGAGCGAATACTGGGGTCAGATTGACGTTTGGGTGCCACCCGTTTGGCCTCAGAGTTGCCGTCCCCCTTTACAGTCGCTGGACCTGTACCGCACTTAGCTAAAGCCCCCTCACTCATCGTCTTCACCGCAGACAATTTGGCAAAGGCCCGTAGTTCATCAGCCACTGAGCGCTGGGGCTGGTTGACACGCTCTGGATGATAGTACTTGCACTTGTGTCCATATGTGCACTTTTTCCCTTGTTCAAAGAAAGAGTAGATGAAGTCAAGAAAATGAAACACTTTCATTGTGCTGATAAAAATCCAACATTATTCAGACACTGCTTTGAAAAGACAGATAGGGAACTTACCATAGGGGCAAGGTTGTTTTTTGTGCTCTGGAACAACAGGACGCTTGCGCAGGAAGTTTTCTAAGCTTGGACCATGTCTTCCCAAAGGATCATCAGGTGGCATAAACCTATTCAAAATGTTTCATTATTAAATGTCAGCATTATTATTTCCAGCATTAGTCCCTGCCACTAAAACAGATGATATGAAATTGTGTGTATTGTAGCATGGGAGCTTTTTTTGTTAATAAATATCACATCCACAAAATCTATGGCTCTACTCGTGGGGTGAAAGAGTCCTGGAGTGCATTTTTATCATTAGGCTGCCATAAAATCGCATGATGGTTTGCTTACTTGTCATTGACAAATGAGTACATTAGGAGGCGCTCCTCTATGAACTTCTTCCACTCTGGCTTCTCATTTTGCAAGTCCCTGTAGTTGTCATTTGACACAATAATTCCATCAGAATCATAAGCCAGCTTCACTATGAAGCGATCATCATAGCACACCACCCTCCTGCCTTGAACTCTCCGAGATGGGGTGAAAACCAGGATCTTTTCTTTTTCCAGCTTGCGTAATATTTCTTGATCTGAAACAGAAGTTTAGTGTAAATTTTAATGTTGATTAACAGTTCATTACATCATCATAATTCCATCAAAACGAACCACTATCAAAATCACTATGTATTTTGGATGGATTTTATGGTATTATGTCAATGAATACATGATGGGGAGTGTCCCAGCACCCCCTTCTTACTGACCATGACCACACCACAAGGTCATTCTTCAGTCACATACACATATACTATGATATTACTGTTCTATCATGTATGTAGCACTGTCCTATTGATACAAATCTCACCAGCTACAACTTACCAACTACTATAATTTCCAATAGCAGCTGCCCAAAAAAATAGCTTTATTACCTGTAATGAGGGCGTCAGGCCTCGACTGTTCCTTTCTCCAGGCTGGGACAAACACAGTGATGTCTTTGTGTCCTTTCTCCAAAAACCATTCAACAGCAAGTTGGATACCACGGCAAGAGAACACCTCTTTGTTTCCATGGCTGGAAAAAAAAGTGGTATATAGTCTACTTAAACCTTAAGAAACAGACCTCCCTTAGAGGCAAATGTTTCAAAATGCAAATGGGTTCCATATGAAGCACAGACCAATTAAATATGAGTGTGTGTTTGTTAGTTTCTCACCTCATTGCCACATTTGAGCCATCAATGACGATGGGCCTTAGATTATCATAGGTATCCACAGATTCCTCTTCCATTGACACCTCTGGACTAACAGTCTCTTTAACACAGGGGGACCGTGATATTGATGTGGCCGTATTGATGCAGGGTTGAATTTCAGGCTCCACTTTGTTTCCGAGCCTCACTAACTCAGCAAGAACGTCGTTAATAAGTGCAGCGGCCCCCAACTTGTTCAGCACCGTCTCCACCTGCTCTCCTGAATAGCCCAACTTCAGAGCAAAATCCATCTTAGTCTGGTACTCCCTGTCACTGGCGTGCTTGATCCCTGGTCCAGTGCTGGTCTCATCCTCGCGAACATCTTGTACAGTGCTACTCTGGGAAAAGCTGGGCCGGTCAAGGCATGGAGAACGACAGAGCTGTCTGTGGGGTTTAGTGACAGCCAAGGGCTCCCTCTTCTTACACCTACTGTTGTTCACCTGAACCCTCTGGCATTGCTGATCTTCTGATTCGCTTTCTGAGCTGCTCCCATCCTCGGAATCGTCAGTTGCATGCTGGGCCTCGCTTGAGTCAATGTTCTCCTCCCTCCATGGGTGTTTTTCCATTTTGAGCTTCTCCACCATCGACCATGCTGTCATCACGTTTGTCTTGACACCTTAGATTTCCACCCCATGCTTCCTCACCTCCACCGCAACCAGGGAATCATACTCAATGCTGGACTTAAGCGCTGCAAGCTCTTTGTGTGGAGCCAAAGTAACACGGTCTCCCCTATGTGGCCAGGCAAAGTCAAACTATTAAATCCTGAAAGAGAGCAATTACACATTGAGAAGTTTCAATTAGTAATATGTGTTTAAAAATACTTAAACTTGAAATAATTCAGAAAAAATCATGTGTCTCTGCTTGGGAATGACTGCTGGTTAACATGTAATGTTTATGGGTGTTATGTTATGTAATGTTAATTAAATAACTATTTCATACTTGTGTAGTTGGCTGACAACAGATATAAAAAATATATATGTCTAAGAACAACTATATCGTGAATTCACACGAAAGTGGCGTTTTAACATTTATGGCTTAATGTGGATGTAGTCTAGTCTTCTGCTCCTTCACCTCCCCAACAGACTAATTAACCACCACCTGTGGGAAACACTGCTATCTGAGGCAAGTGACAAAATGAATCAGACAAATGGAACATATTAGTCACCTGCCCAAATAAACAAGTCACCACAGCACAGGAAAAGGACTGACTTGAATCTGCGTTTTGTCTGCCACTCCTTTTCTCATTGAAATGTTACATGTCACACTTACTTAACCAATGGGTTTGTAACTAACTGTACATTCAAACTATAGCAAAGCATCTTCAGCAGTGTTGCATTTGTGAACTTGTTTGCTCTAGTTATATGCAGTGAGAAGGTTACCAACAAAACTGAACAGAATAGTGCATATTTTACTAATGTTAGGTGATAATAGCGTCAGCATGTGAACACTACATAAATTCACTTTGGCACGTTTTCACAATACACATATACATGCATACACACAAGACAAACTGTCACTGATCTCCTCTTGCTTGTAGGTGCAATATGGAAAATTATAGATGCAACAGACAAAGTCTCCACCCAACTTCCCTTTCTCCAGCTTACTGCTTTTAAAATGCAAAATCCCAGTCTTCCTGCACAAAACGTGTAAAATGTTCTGCAGAACACTCCTCGCCTCTATGAGCACGAAAGCCTTACTGGTCTAACAAGAAACGTTCGAGCCAGACACACACAGGGTGCGTGAGTGCATGAGTTAACATAACCTGAGACAAAGTGTGGGCTGAACAGTGTATCCCTGCGCCTCCAGCCCTCTGACAGGCAATCTGAAGTGAATGGAATTCCTTAGGGAACAAAGCTGTTTTATGGCAAAGCAGAGCAGGACTGCAGGGGAGCCTGCAGTAATAACATGCAACACTGTCAACAGCTCCAAGAGCACATTTTGTCATATGGATATCGGTAATCAAACAAACAATCTTAACAACAAGTGCATTAATGAACAGAAACACTAGACTACACTTTCCCCCAGTCTTGCAGAGAGTAGAATACAGCCAGCTTCGAGCTTCAAGAGGCGCAGCCCATGATGTGGGTTGCTTAGCAACACAGCCTTGTCATCAGCTAACTCCTTTTTACCAGTCACGACTAACACAAACACAGCTCATCATCTCTCTTCAGGCAGCCAGTAAATGCAGAACACTTACAGATACACTACAACTCTACACTAAAACTCTTGAGGCAGCATATTTTGCAATAAAAAAAAATGACGTTACTTTCACCTCTATCAAAGTAATGTCATATCTGACAATTGAAAAAGAAAGATCAATCTTAATACTTGCATGCAAACAAAACCAATGATGATCAATGTATCTGTCAAAGATTTCTACTTTCAACATTGCTTTGTGTAATGAAATAAAAGCAAATCCTAGCTCACTGGCAACACCCTCATCACACAAAACTGATATTTATGGAAGACCCTGAAGGTTGCTAGATATTTTCAGGGTCAATCTATGGCTACAAATGCATATTTTTATATGTCAGTATTAAGTATAGGCTTACTGCATTAGTGGTGCACATTGTCTCATTACTGACCACGACCTGTATGACAAGGATGGAGAACAAACTAAGGTTTGATCATTTAAAACAATTAGCTGAAAAACAAGCGATGTTGAGGTACTGTTGTGGAACTCAACAGCAAACTCACACAGCTTGCTGCCATTTAGGACATTTTATGGCCACATCAATACATGTTTAAGGGAGCAGAGTTGTTCCAATCCTTTCCCTTCCACCTCCAGATTCACAGGCTGAGACTCAGCAAGGCCTCCAGACTATCTCTGCACATGCACATACTCGTGTAGTCCTGTTTCATAGCAACAAGTAAAGCAGGTCTCTGAAGCCATCTTTTACATTGCTGACCCTCCATAGAATCCAATATGAAACGGGGACACTATGCACCATATGCACCACATGGCTAGTTAAAGATCTTGAAATTAATACAGCCACAACTGCACAAAAATGATCTAGCGGTTATTTCTTATGAGATAGACCAATAACAGAATGGCATGTAATTGTTAGTGATCTCCACACCACTAACATCATGTAACATTATTACTAAGGTGAAAGATGGATCATTTACCTCTTCATTTTGCTGTTTTGATACCAAAGTGTAAAAAAAACAGATCAGAAAACAGTTTCCACTACTCTGCAAAGACAGTTCTGTCTTTTCAGCATGTTTAGCCACCACCTTTAAGACCCATCACTTCAAAACTGCAATACCTAATCAGAGTGTTGTGCCATAACGACATCTGCTGAGCTGAAAAGCACAAACATAAATAAGAGTGTACATTTTTGGTTATAAATATGCTTCAGCATAACTTATTTAGATTGAACAGATGATGCCAATATGCTCCCATCTCACTTTAGACTCATTAGACCAGTAACATCTCTACTGTTACAATGGGGATGGCTGAACGGTGGCTGATAATCATTACACTACAATCTTGGAGGACTTGCTCACTGGTCATCTTACACATAAAAAGAGGAGACACCAAAATCCTCCACATGACCCAGGTAGATGATCGGGTAGAAGTGTATCAGGCTAACACTTAACCAAGAAAGACAGATGTCTCATTGATAAAAAAAAGACAATTTTTAAAAATCAAATTGTATTATTTTGTTGCTGTACTGGAAACCCACTGTACTTTTGTCAAGCAGGGTGAAAGGCATAAATATAGCCACATGCCATTTTAGAGAAATGAGGAAACAAATAGTATGACTTTGATCCTGGGCAACAACCTGCTTCGTACCATTGTTCCCATTATTTTAAGTGTATTGTATGTCATAACCATTGCACTCAAACCAACTTTGCTTTATTGATGTGAGCTTCTACTTAACCAGATAAAAGTTTTTTCTTCTCAATCATTTGTTTGGTGATTTTTAGTTTTACAGAGTTATCAGATTAATTGTGTGTGGAAAAACAGAAGTAAAAACTGGAGAAATTATCCCTTTAGCAGGGGGATCTTTCTAGGCAAAAAGAAAAGTGAGGATTGAACTGTGTTCTCATATTAAGCCAGTTTGGCCTTTACTATACAGAAAACAACATGATTGTGCAGCCGGATTCAAACACTGCAATAGTACTACTGCCAGTGGGCAATAAGGGAAACCTGCTGGCCTGATGAATTAACTTGGGTGGACTATGTTATTGCATTCATCAGGTAACTAGTTGACACGTCAAAACCAAAAACTGAAGTGCTTGATATCATTAGCAACAGCAGCATGAGTTGACAGGGATGAAATGGATGAAGGTTAAACAATATGACAGTTAAAGAGATCTCATACTTACAATACACTTTTTCAACGTTGTTATAACATTACTACTGCACACGACGTCACCTTTGTGATTGAATTTGATGAGAGATAACTGGTTTGACACCCTTAGGCCCCGAGTTACGATTAGCACACGCTAGCAAGCTAGTCTACCGTTACTTAGCGAGCTGGAGTCAACATTTTAGCCTACATCGAGTTATCTTGTTGGTCAATGGCTTAAGAACGATTAGATAACTGTTTACGCAAAATAAAGCTAACTACCAAGCTTGTCGGGGAAACCTGGTCTCTATTTAGTTAACGCTAACGTTATCAAAGCTATGTAGTTAGCTAACATACAGTAATAATAGCCAACTCAGTGGCTCCACGGGCTAACTTAAACGTCTGGTTGCTAACATTAGTTAGCTTAAGCTGCTGAGCGTGCTAACATTTTTTTTTGCCGGAATACTACAGTAACTTGAGATAAAGTTAACGGTCATTTCATATTTCAGACGGAGGTGAAACCACAGTAACACGACACGATTCCGTACATAATCTGCACGTATATTGCTGCCATCGTTGACTTCAAACGGTGCTCATCTCACCTTACTGCTGTCATCCTCTTCTCCTGTTATGTTTTGCTGCCATTGGCTCTGTCGCAGTTTGGTCGGGGTTGCCAGATAACGCGAGGGAAACAAGTAACCTCAGCTGAGAAATGACACCGGGGTCAGAACACCGTTACAAACTTGCTTTCTGGGGGGGGGGGGGGGGGGGGGGGGGGGGGGGGGGCGGGGGGGGGGGGGGGGGGGGGGGGGGGGGGGGGGGGGGGGGGGGGGGGGGGGGGGGGGGGGGGGGGGGGGGGGGGGGGGGGG